>DWPV01007593.1:0-10597 GCA_018251915.1 Urbanus proteus proteus
TCCACTATTTTTTTCCTCTGGCCGGCACTTTCATTTTTGGGTACAAAATGTTCGAGACTTGAATGATCTCCTTTACCATGAAAAATAAAAAAAAAACTATGTAGAACTTTCCAATCAGTCACGAAGTTATTGAAAACATTTTAGATAAATAAAGATTTCTTACATATTACTAGACAATGAGAGCTATCTCTGTAGTTCTAAAGAACAGAATAGTTTTTTTTCTTGAAAACAAAAAAAAATACCATAAGAGCTACCTGAATTGTACAAATAAAGGTGCGCGAAAAACAGAATAGAGAGTAAATTAACAACAGTACGACAATGAGTTGTGGACAGTTTAAATTACATTACATTACTTTGTTTCCCTTTAATCCTGCCGCTCACTGCTCTTTACGGCCGTTTGCGTAGCGCTAAATTGTATTTTTTTTATTCTCACTATGCTTATTAATGTATACTAAGTATTTTTTTGAACAATAGAAAATCGAAAAACAAATAAACAATATCGACAATGAAATTAATGTTTTAGTAATACACACTCAACTTTATAACAATTAACGCAAATTTACTTGAAGGGATATATTATTATATACACTAGAATTCTAGAACATAGTAGCGACTTGAAAGTTATTGTAATAAAAATATAAACAAATAAAGGTGAACGTAAAACGGAATGGAGAGTAAACTAACAACAACGACAATGAGTTGCGGAAAGTTTAATTACATTGCATTACTTTGTTTCCCTTTAATCCTGCCGCTGTCTGCTCTTTACGGCCGTTTGCGTAACGGTAAATTGTATCTTTTTATTCTCACTATGTTTATGTATACTTATACGAATGTATACTTAGTATTGTTTTTTTTTACAATAGAAAATCGAAAAATTAATAAAATAATGGAAAATTTAATGTTTTAGTAATATATACTCTACTTTATAACAATTAAATCCAAACCTCGCTCGAAGGGATATAATGGACAAGAATACTAAAACAACTACCTGAAGAAAGAATATTAACAGTACGACAATGAGTTGCGGTGAGTTTAGTTACATTACATTACTTTGTTTCCCTTTAATCAATCAATCAATTAAGTATTGTTATTTGTATAACAAAAAGGTGAAATACGAATCCCTACAAATAAAATGATGGAAGATATAAATTGATATAAAAATAACATTTGCTACTTTCATAGCGCCACACTAGGATTCTTCCTGTGTCGTGGGAGCGTTGGATACAAACAGGCGAATACGAAAACATCCAGACGCAGAATTCAGATATTTGTTTAGCCAGGTGTCAAACCCTGAACCGCTGTGGCAGACCCGGTATGGTAACCGCTCCACCACTCGGGTCCTCAAAATTATGTATCGGCTCAATGTGTCTAATGTATGTATTGAAAAAAATTTAGATTTGAAGATAAAATAAGAAAATATTAAAAGATGCATAATTCACACGTCTCTACTTATTTAAATAACGCTTTTTATACTCACAAAGCCAGAGAAGGGGTTTCTCCTGTTTCATGGGTGTTATGCACATACACATACACCCAGAACCAAAACAGAAATTTAAATTCATCATGCAGACATAACGTATGATAACCGCTTCGCCACGCGGGTCGATATTTATTTTAAAACTAACAATAGCTGTCAAAGCAAAGCATGTCGATAGTGCCTATAGATAGGTTGTAATCATGTAAATAAATTATACCAGCCACACTCAAAGTGTAATCCGCGGACATCAGAGGCTCCACGTAGCCCTTGTGGGGGCTTCGCGAGAATAGTAGAAGTGTGTATAGAAAAAGGTAAAGAGAATAGAGTGAAAGGACGAGGTGTACTTTTTTCATTAATAAATGACACGACGGTGGTGCCAGTGGAGTCAAACCACAAGGGCTCTATCACCTTTAAAATTTTGGGGTCCGTCAAAATTTTCCCTGATCAGAAGGGGTCCGCCATCAAAAAGTTTGAGAACCGCTGGATTACACCATTGAAGTTGTTTTAAAATATATATTTTGTTTTAGGAATTACTTCAAAAACATATACGAGTATTATTAACTCTTTTACCAAAGGCCACAGCGTGGTAGTACGTGAGGTATTGACTTTCCCACCTCCCCTGAAACGATTTTATTAACCGAACAAATCGGTAACGCGTTTCAAAGACTATATTTAGACAGTTAATAAATACGTCGTATCCGACAATTATCTTCGCGATAAACAATAAACAAACCCACATTAATTTACACGTTGTGGTGAATATTGAATTATTTCGGTTGCTATTACCTTCGTAAATCTGCTCCTACACCGACATCAGACTATAATTCCTAGGAACTAGATGGAAATATACGTTGCAATTCTATCGTCTTCATGAAACAATACTAGGTAGGGAATATATATAGACGGTTGTATACAGGGTGTCTCATAACTCAATGTCAAGCGTGCACGAGGCTATGTACTAGTTTGCAGGTGGTAAATTGAGATATTTGTAAACAAGAAGAAGTAGGTAGTCTAACATTTGTACTATTCAGTATTATTTAGCCAAGTGACATAGAATTGAATTTCAAATTTTCCTAGAAAAGGTAAAACCTAACTAATTTCCTCGTGCCTGCCTGACGTTGAGATAAGGGTACACTTTCTATAGAGTCCTAACAGATAAATTTTCATATTAAAATTTATAAGTTTGTAGCTCTATGCAGATTCACAAATGATATTCGTAGATGCTAAATTCTTATAGTAAGTGGCCTCTGCCGCATTGACATCTGTAATCAATCCCAGATATGATCACAGTCGTACCTGGGGTGGAACACAGATGTGTTGCTACCTCTAAAATACTTCTAAAAGAGTATTAATATCACAAAATTGCCGAACATTCCGAAATTCATTTTTATATGTGTTAAAATAACAGTAGATAACACGAAATTCTAATAGTTTGATTTCACATAACAAACTTCGTTACCCAAATTCGAGGTATATTCAGTTAAAGACCGTTTAATTGTGGAGAGTTTACTAGACAAATAATCCGAAATGCATTTCTGCTCCGTTGTTTGCAGTTTCACCGCTGAACACGTGTTGTTGAACAAACTAACAGAACACAAAGAGATACTATTAAATCTCTTGTTATTTTCCAAAACGAACGATTCGACGCTACCCTCTATTAATGCGGTAGTTTTAACTGTTGATGACAAAAACGTGTTTCATTATCCTATTTGCTCTAGGTGTCATAAAAAGTGTTATTTTTAGCAAATTAAAAGAGTTCAGCGTGACATTTTTGTCATATACATAAATGTAACTGAACCAGTCTATCTGATGGCATGTGGTTACTGCCGCCGATGAAATGGAAATGGAAAAATCAGTCCCAAATAGAGTTGAAATTCCACGTAACTGGCTACAAATGCGTTTCCAGCCCAGAGAAGTAATTAATGTCTCGTATATCTTAATTAACTTTGCAAATTTTCTTATGCAAATAATTCAGAATCCTTTTTAATTAGGAGTATGTTTATATCAGTTATTCTTAAATACTAGTTATTTTATGCAACGGAAAAATATTTAAGTTTCAATATGACGACCCCCGTGGCGGAGCGGTTACCGGTCTGACGCGCAGTGGGTCCCGGGTTTGATTCCCGGTTAGACAGATATCTGAATGATGAGTTTAGATTTCTGTTCTGGATTTAGGTGTTAGTGCGTTCGTCTTTTTGTGTCCATGGCACCCACGACACAGGAGAAAACCTACTGTGGGACTGTGTGTAGAAAGCGTCTTTAAAAAAAATGCTTTAAAATATGAATACTAACTTCATTAAGAAATCATTTATTATTTAATAACAAGTACATGAGACCAAATGTTTAGACAAAACACACATGATAAACTTTAACAAACAACGATACCAAAACAATAACATCAAACATTTATAAATATGTATATGTTTGGATTATCGTATCAAGTTGTCGTAGTCTTAAGTAATCTTAAGACAATATTTGATGACATGGAATTAGATATACTCGGCGATATTGTACTCGTATTATTTTCTTGTTGTATTGTTAAACTTGTATCTTTGTTAGTTTTGTTTATAGACATAATATCGCTTAGAGATTTGCGTAGTTTATCGAAAAGACTGTTATTCTTATTCGTGTTAACGTTTACAATTTTGTTAGGTACAAGATCAGCTGGTGAGTTCTCCTTCTTGATTTTATTGGGTATTTCAAAGTCAACGCTGTGTCTTCTCTTTCGTGATGGAATTCCTTTGATTGCATCTTCATAATCATCTTCTGGTCTTCTCTGAGGTATATTTTTCTCTAAATCGTCTTCATTGAGTCTGTAAAAAAGTGACGAAAAGAGTTAATTTTACGCTACGTAAGCAGTAAATAGTGGCCACCGCTGCCTACGGCCATTTATAATATCATCAACTCCGGTGATAGGAGTCCTACTTGAAGTTGACCACGTTATCAACCCAGAGAAACCCAGTTAAGTTATCAACCCAGAGAAGGTAAGTTCTCTGCCTCTCACTTTTGATTTCCTTAAAAACCAGTAGATAAACCAATGAAAATGATACTGATATTAACAAAATTTGTTTATCTCGCTATTTCATTAATACTTACTTCCTCAAAATTCCATTTTACATTAAAAAACCATTACCTTACCTTGGTAAGTTAAATTTATCCATTAGAACTTTATCCTTAAACGTATCCATCTCTTCATCGATTGATTTTGGATAGTTGATATCAGGTTTGCCTATTATCGGTGGCGGCGGTGGTGCGGTTAATGTTGGCTTTGGCCTTGATTTTGGTCGTGATGGTCTCACTGGTCCTTCTCTTAGCGTAATAGGTGAAGGGTACGTAGGTCTTACGTCGTAGTCTCCAAATTTGTTCACAGTAAAGTCATCCAGTTTCAACCTAGGATAATACCACTGACCACGTTCATTTATAGGACCAGACGGAACTGCTAATCGGGCCGAATCACCACGAGTACTGTACTGCCCTGGACCGTAAGCGAGCATGGATTTCCGTCCAGGAGCTATTTCATCTCGATTCACAGGTCCATGTGGTAAATATCTCTCGTCTATGAAGACGTTTGTCGTCTATAAAAATAAAGGCATATAAATTTGAGAGGATATAGTAAGATAACAAACGTAACAGAAGTATTTGTGACATTATTAGCAATCGGGTCACTCAAAAAAATTTAATACCTTAGTTCCTTCACCTATCCTTAGCCGAGGATCGGCAGACTTCCTCATGTTAATAAGACTTTGTATTGCTTTCAATTGATCCAAAGACTCCATGGTATATTTGGAAAGAACCTGTAATAATACGTTGTCACGTGGATTTTAAGTTTTGTTAACATCAGCAAAATGATTAATCAACCCTATTTTTGTCTCATAACAGTAATGTTATTGAATTCCGGAGGCGCCACCATCGCACGTACCTATTTGTGTTTCAATAGTAGCTTAAAATGTTGTTGTAATCTATATTTTTGAGTTTCTTGCGCCGCTTATTCTCCACAGTGAAACACCTTTCGAAGCGGTAGTTGATATTCAAAAAAACTTTTATATGAATAAATCTTGTATAAAAGTAAACTTGTTTATATTATGACTACCAGTACATTTAATAACATGATCATGCTTACTTCATCAGAGTTTATGGTCGTTTCAGTTTTTTCAGTACTTGGCGCTGGTACTTTTGCTGTAAGTTTCATTAACGAACCTTCGAACTTGTTGCGGTCGTCTGACTCATAAATAGAATCATCTAGTCTTCGACCAGATCGTATTGAAGTACTTTCATCCTCGGGTGGTCCAGTTCTGACTAAATATCATAACCACAATTTACCACAATTTCAGTTTTCCACAATTTCAGTATCAAACAATCTAAATATAGATTAATAAAGAATTATTTTCTAAACTGGGCATTTCCTGATTATATTATTGAAGTAAGTATAGTGATCAATGAGCGAATGTAGATAGTCTTGAAAATTACTTTTAAACAATTAAAAAGTGTTGCAGCTTTAAATAAACCTGAACAATATTTATAACAGTATCCCTTTTACGACTTTATTACGTTTAGTGAAACGTTCCTCGTTTACGTTTGGGCCCGTACATGCAAGGCCCCTAGAAGACCGTTTGGGTACTAAAAATTTACTGTGAAAAAACAGGCGTAAACGTAAAACGAGATCGTATCAAGAAAACGTAACATATTCGTACTATGGCTACAGATTTTAAAATTTCCTTACGATTGGCTTCTCCAATATGCCCTGAAATAGGTTGATGGCCGCTTCGTCGCCAGTCCATGTCATCGCCGATTTCATCATCAAAAATACCACGTTTTAGATAAACGGATACATTTGTCTCTGTAATAAACAAAACATTATCAGTTTCAATTAAAGTATGTACTCTAGATAAATAAAACCACTTGATCTTGTTGAACATTTATCGCTATTTGCAGAAGACAGAATATTTCGTTACCCACTACAATAATTTTGAAGAAATAATAATATTCAACATTTCAGGATCGTCTGGTAAGTTGCCAATTGTTTGATTTAATCAGCGAAACTTGTGATTCAGAATTTATATAGTTCGGATATTTTTCTTGTTATCCTCCAAAGAGTTTGATTTGATGATTGTGACATGAATATAATTGCCTACATGCAAACAGATCTCTAACATTGGCTTCAAGGACGGTTCCACGTGTATAACTGAAGTGGAAAAGCTCATATGAATTAAGATACATTTTGTGTAACTCAATGTACACATCTTGTTGACATTTTTATTAACAGTAGGTACCTATTATAAATCACGAATGGTAAATCATACAATCTTTATATTAGTTATATCTATCATCTAATTGATCATCTAATTTTAATATTTAAAATTTCTTACTGGTATTTCACGTCAAATTTAATCTAATAATGTGTATTGTTATAATGTTATTGTTTTCTAACTTTATTTTGGATTACATTTTATAGCAACTGTAATATATTATTTTTCATTGTTGTGTTCTGTTACTTTATTATTCTATTGCAATTAATTATATCATTGTTTACTTTGTTGGAGTAATTTTAAAAGAACAAGCACGTGTTCCTCCCACGAGGCTTATCAGAGACGAAGAATAAATTCTAGTTTCCAGATGCATATAAAGTAAAAGAACCTTTCAAGTCGATGTACTCAGCTAACGAGTAATTGTAACCCAGGGCGATGCCCGACATGGAGGCGGTAACGAGCGCGCAGCACACCGCTGAGCTTATGCAGCAAGCCATCGTGAATGTCCATAATCTGGGGAGAGAAATGAGTAATGTTTTAAGTTATGAAAAATAACCATCGGAGTACTATTATGATACATGATCAAGGGTCAATACAGTAAGAAGAAAAGATAAAATCCCCGTGACGACCGTTGACTACCCTCCTGGCGGAGCGGTTACCATACCGGTATGACGCGCAGTGGGTCCCGGGTTCGATTCCCGGCCAGACAGTATCTGAATGATGTGTTTAGATTTCCGTTTTGGGTCTGGGTGTTTGTGTATTCGTTTTTCTGTGTCCATGGCACCCACGACCCAGGACTGTGTGACTGTGGGGCTATGTGTGTAAAAAGCGTCTTTTTTATAAAAATAAATGAAATGATGAAGATTAAAGATTGTCAAGAACAGTAATTGTAGCGTAGTAGAGTAGTGATGTGGCAGTGAAAGTGAGTAGCTTGTATGGGCTACTCAATCGGGGACCAAGTTTTAGATCTCAGGCATAGGTACACTAGATTTTTCAAATTTACTTGCTAATTTAAAAAAAAACCATTCACTTTCTTAAACGACAAAGGAAAAGACCGCGATTGCTTATTACTAAAATTACAATGAGCATTAAAAATATTCATAATACAATATATTTTTTTGCTTTAGTCAAATAAATTCAACGTAACGTGCTATGACTATGATTTGCCTTATTATGGAGTCAATCAGTATGCACTTCAAACTAAATAGCCTTTACTACGATCCAATCAGCGTGCAATATTACGACGCGAATCTTATAGAGGCCAGAGACTTATGCATTTGGTTATAAAAGGGATGTTATGAATATGAATTTTCTGGTCTGGATATAGATACGGTTATGTGAAAAAAATTATACCGGTTACGCAATCGGTTACGGATATGATTTTTTTTTAATATTATTAGCCTGATAATGAGGCAGACGGGCTACCTAACGTAGTCGCCTACCTAAGGTAGTCACCGCGGCCTATGGACATTTGCAACACCAGAGGAGTCGCCAATGCATCGCCGGCCTTTAAGGAGAGCTCTTTTTGCAGCTTTTTTGAAGAAACCCATGTCATAGCGCTCCGGGAATTCCTCAGGAGGAAGTTCATTCCACATCTTACACGTCCTTGGCAAGAAAAACCGTGCAAACCGAACTGTGGAGGACCGCCACCAGTCAATTATTTCGGATTATCCGATAGTTTCTGACAGTTTCGGTTACGGATATATGATTTTCAGGGAGTAATAAAAGAAAAATAAAGTACCTACAATGAAGTATTGATGTACTTTATTTGCAATCAAGGGACGGTTAACCGTGTAGGTAACTATGTCGGCTCGGTCGGGTTAAAACCTGTAATAATGTATTATACGAGTATTTGAACTCCTCCCATATCCGAAATTATTCAAAACTTTTACATCAAATTCGGTACGGTTCAGATAGTTTTTTATTTCGGATATCCGATAGTTTCGGTTACGGTTACGGAGTTTCATAACATCCTTGGTTTGTAAGCGCAAGTATATAAAAATATATGATAAATTATATGAGTTATGTCAGTCTCTATTTGATGATGATAGATCATAGACTAACAAGATACCTATATTTATTACTTCGTATATTCTACTTATTGGCTCATAGTTGCCTCTGCAAGTCCGTTGTTCTGTCTAAAAGAGTGTCGTAAAGGAGATATACTTATCCGAAATTACATGGACATATCATAAAAATTGTAGTTGCGCCGTATTCATTCGCTGTTCTACGATGAACTATTCAACTCGATGTAAAAAAATACTTAGTCCTCTGGAGTAACAACGCATCTTTAAACCAAAACTTTTACCTTATCTGGGAGTGATTACAGATGTCCATGCGCCGCAGTGGTCACTAAACATCATAATATATGTACAGATGTACTTGCTTGTTTGTTGTTTGTATATATTGTATTAGCAGAGCATGCAAGCCGGCGGTGTTACCGGACTCGAACCACAAAGATTTCTAACCACCTTTTGTTTGTTTAAAAAATAACATGTTTGAAAAACCTCTGAACAAGATCGATCATCCACCCGCAGCACGTGAATATACAACACATGATGTATCACACTCCGTTCCATTTATCTCCAACGAATCTGGAATGCGGATTATTATGTTACGGATTATTTTATATCGTGCATTAATGCGTATTATATACCTATTGTTGTAAAATGCGGCATTGGACACAATTTATCTGGTGAAGCTATGAGTCTGTAACGAATTTAATTTGTTGATTGGCATTGTTTATTTTTACAGATATACTAGAAACTTTTTGGTAGGTATTCAAATATTGAGTCTTATAATTATACATTTTGCAACTTTTTAAAACGAGTATTTCAATAATGCACATTAAAAGTCGTTTATTAGTGAAATTAAGAAACTAAGGGGCGTAGTATTTGATAATTTCGCGCTCATATAATTTTTATATTATTAGATACTAGCCCATCCCCACGGCTTCAACCGCGGTAAAAAAAAATAAAAATGAAGACATATCTAAACAAAAATATATATACGTAACAACCCGCCTTCCCGCGACGGCGGCCGGATGCACGCTAATCCTTTTTTCTTAAATTAAAGTAGTCTATGTTACTCCTTAGGTATATTCCAATGAAAGTCCCGTCAAAATCGGTCCAGCCGTTTCGAAGATTACCTCAGCCAAATTGACAGACAAACAGACACTACAATTTTTTTATTTGTATAGATAGTTTTTTATATTATTATAGATACTTGTACGTTTAGGTAAAAGTATTATATTGAGGGCTTACAATATTTTTTGACGATGAATTTTTCATAAAAACATCCCAACTATTCCAATCCACTTGAACTGTTACTCATGATGCCGATTTATTCTCATTTTATTGTGAATCGGCATCATTAATTCCACAAAATAATTTTGTTGACCCCCCTAGAAAAAGCAATAAATATGTCATAATAGATATTAATCACTGTCACAAAATTCTTAAAGCAAAGAGTTTTATTTTATACAGCTTTTTATAATTTATTGATTTTAGATTTTATTGCACCACATTTAAATCGTCTTAAAAAATCCGTCTCAATCCGTTTTAAAAAAAAAACACAAAAGGTATACATAACTACCCAGATCCTACCAACAAAAATCTGAATTTATTATTTTGATATCTATCTGACCGGAGATCGAATCCGAAAAACACTGCATGCAAGACCTATACAGCGTCTTCTCCGCCACGCGGGGGTCAAAAACCCTAGACGTATGTAACCCTTCAGTGCCTTGCAACGTAACTCAGCAGGAAATCCTTAATTTAATTTTTTCATAATACAATTGACGACCCGGATGGCGCAATGGTTAACACGCCGGACCGCTAATCCGAGGGTCCTGGGTTCTATTCCCAGCGAGGCG
>DWPV01007594.1:0-10593 GCA_018251915.1 Urbanus proteus proteus
TTAACTTTGAACTTAAATAACAGCCGGGGGGTTAATCGTAGACGTTCCTTGTCATAGTAAAAAATCTTCAGGACATTCTTTCCAATAAGAATCCATTATTTTTTTATTCTGGCCGGCACTTTCATTTTTGGGTACGAAATGAATGATGTCCTTTATCGTTAAGATGCGTTGCTTGATAGGAACTGGACTCGATCCCTTTGACCGTCACACGAGTGTAGTAATAGACCGTCGGTTTTCGCCAAATTAATTTAAACAGAAATTAAGTTTTCTTGGAAGCACATTAGAGAAGCAGTAACCATTACTTTTTTGGAAAATTATATGCCGACTAAAACTTCAATTCTCATTGTTTTATATTGCATTCATTGGGACCAATATTATATTACTTGTTTAAATTAAAATATACTAATATCGTAAATGACTTCATATATTCAATCTTCAATGTTAATAGCGTCTAGTAACACAGTTCTGATCTGAACAAACAAATTAATAACACACTAGTGATAACCCGCGTAATATAGGTTAAAATGAATGATTTTAAGAATTCATTAAGCATATCTCATAACGAGTGCGATAGCGTAGTTATTCTGTAAACATGTTCTATAGCACATCAGTTATATTTATGTTATTTCAAAACTTTAGAAAAATTAAACTACACGTGTAACGGTATGTTATATTGATTTAATGGAGAAGAGAGTAGACGCTGAAATCTGAGGTAGATGGGATGAGAAGCGGAGAATAAGAAAGTTAGAGCGGCCGAAATTGTAACACTATTTGCTACGAACTTCCGTATTACTAAAATATTCAAGCAATTTACAATGTTTCTCATATTTGTTTGCATTTCAATTAAATAAGTAACATAAGAAAAGAAATGACAAGTTAACAAGATGATAATGATAGAAAATAAAGAAGTAATTAGTGTAACTTACAGACAGAAAACTAAAGTTTAGAAATTGTATCCATAGAAAGATATAAGCTTTAAATATGTAAGAAATATCTGCAAACAATTTAATAATATATAATAGCATATTCAAGTAGATTTAACTTTTAGGCAACTTAGGCAAGAAAATGTTTGTCTTCCTTACTACATCGTCTTAGTCAAATCCCGTCGTAAAATCCTATGCAAGTGTCTCTTAGATTTAATGTTTCTCTAAACCCCACTGCGGAACTATTTTACATAATTTAACGTTGGGTGTAACTAAATTCTAGTGGTATGAAAATGATGCTATAAGACTAGAATCCGGGGATTCTAATCCTCGGCAAATATATTTTTTCGACGTTGTGCACGATTTGAAATCCATAAGTAAATGGGGAAGAACCCTTATTATTCGGCTTTGTAGGCATCACCGCATTGCCTTTTTCTGCGTTATAACAGCCACAGTTGCGTTGTTATTCCCGAGGTCTAAGTTGAAACGCCTCGGATAAATGTTTCCCTTAAGACATCCTTTAGACCATAACACAGCACTGATAAAACTTCGGACAACGTTTAACAGTTATTACGCAACAATAATAACTAGCACTGATAGCTTCTTATGCTAAATTATAATTATGACGAACGATTAGCAAATAATGATGGCATCAATATTATACACAACGAACTAGTCAAATCAATCCGATTTTAATACGTTCCGTATAGCAATACCATTACAATTATTTGAAACGAACTCCATAGTTCAATTATTCCAACTAGTGTTGTAACGAAAGTTGGATTTTCACATTCACGAACGCGGATGAGTCTCAAATAATTGCAAATGCGAATGTTAACCTTCAAGTAAAAAGCCCACAAAAAGTAAGACATTTCCTATGTTTAGGCTATCTTTAAGCAGAAACAGGTTAAATGAGCTAAGTCATGAGTAACATGACTAATTAGAATTAGTTATTTTTATTTTTTATAAAATATATTATTCTTAAGCATTATTATTTTTTTGTTTCTTGAGTTTGATTTTGATTTTGTCAATACCATATTTTCATTACACTTAAAATTAACAATTTAAAAAATCCTCTTTGTTAGCAAATTGCGTTTCTTGCAAATGCGAATACAAGAAGGAATGCCAATAATTAGGCGATTATTCGCGAATGCGAATGCAAATATTCATTATATCCCTAATTTCAACCACACAAGTATTGCATTACCATGATAATATTGAAGTAGTTCAATTATTCCGACCACACAAGTTTGTTTGCGGAGGTCAAACGTTTATTTGTGGGATCCGACTGTTTAAAGATCAAGTTTGGAATTTCAACAACCAAACACAATTACCTAATCTAGGACGGACTCCATTGTGCTGTAATCTCTTTAAATAGAAACTGCAACAACGAATTTAGATTCGATTTCAAAACATTTTGGTTGCAAATGTTATGACTTATGCCTAGCTACACCACGAGGTTTTATCCACGTTTAAAAACAATTTGTTCTCCGAAGTACGAAAGGGCGTATTATAATTTGCCAGTAGCGGTCATTACCAACCCATTAACCCGCTAACTCCCGACCGCGCCAAACCTTGCTGAATTTTTAGATTGATAGACAATTCATATCTACAAGAATCGTGGAGGTACACACGTTTTATTCTTCAACCATTCTTACTCCCAATCTCCACTCTTCCGTCGTAAAAAAACCGGATAAACATTATTATTGACCTCTCACATATACTACGGCGTATACTACATAGAGGTCAAGCTGGACCTTAATTTCTAATTATTTATCGATTCCTTTGAAGTTAAATCCTGAAAAGTTTCAATCAATGACGTACGAAATTCAGTATTATTTTATTCAAATTTGACTGATAATCCAAGAGATTTACGTATTCAAACAAAGGAAAGTAATCATTTATACTTCATAATATTAGTATGAATAACTCAACATAATACGACAGATTTGTGTGGTATTTATTAATCTTCGCGTCGCTTGCAAAAAGCCGCATGCGAATGTGGATCATTATTATTCCTATACGTTTGTCGTTCCTTTGATATAAACCCTACACGTATAACGGATTTGACATGAAATAGGCAAAAAGTAGGTCTTCGCATAATAAAGACTTTGATGTATTGTACTTGCGGCATATGTATAAACGTGAAATATTATCAAGAAATAATTCAGTCGCATTGGAGGGTTTTTCATTAAAATAAATAGTATTCTATACCTCAGATAAATAAAATAGGTAAACTCACCGCCTTGTATTTGAGTGAAGCCAAAAAAACTACGCTACTTTCATGTAGTTATACGCACACACACAAAACTAGCGTATTTTCGTGTCAGTACCTTTAGTTTGTTTACGCTCACATAATCACTTTTATAACCCAACCATTTTAAAAATGGCTTCATTTTTTTGTTAGGAATGATAGATCTACCTACTTCATTTGTCTGAGTTATATACACATATCAATAAGAAAGTACATAAGTTAGCAAGTATGTCAAGAGGGAAGAGAACTGCCCTCATTATAGACGACATTGTTTCGTATTTATGTTCGTTTGCTACAACAATGTTGTGGATATTGATTCTTATATAGCACGAGAAAACGAGACCGATTTAGCTCTAGAACAAACTTACATTTATTAGATACATTTCATCCATTCTACCCGATTCGCGTTACAAAGTAGTGACCATACTAGTCAGCTATCTAGATACGTTTAGGTTCAATTCCCAGTCACAAGATATCTAAATGTAGATTTTAAACATCAGTTCTAGGGTTTACTATTTGTTTACTAGAATTCGAGTGCTTAAAGTGTTAATGTGTTAATTCAATGGTAGCCTATATGATAGTGTAGCGCAACACCGACCTTCCTCGCTGTTCTCCAATAAATATAGCAACTAACTATTTTCATCCGTCACGAATCCAATTAACCATCCATACGTAAGTCCTTACATTAAAGTACATATTATCACATAAAAAGTTCTTAAACAACTTCAGTGTTACGAAAAGTTGAAAAAGTAACAAACCTCTTTCACCAACGAAGATGTCATCAATATCAACCAGTATCCATCTCTCGAGGCTGAGGCTCAGCTGCCCGTGGCTGAGGTAGCTCAGCGCGTCCAGGAACAGGATCCGATGCAACCAGAACTGCAGGCCAGAACCGAAGAGCACGCGTTGCACGCCGTCCAGACGACCGTGGTCTTGCATCACCGTCGATAGGGGGACGTGTTCTTCTGTCGAAGATATACCTTTTAGTTGCTAGGAAATTGCCTGCGTATATAGTTTTAACTGGGTATGATGACAAAAATATCGATACTTTTCAGGATAACTATAACAAATGTCGGTCGATATGTTAGTTATCAATTGTAACATTCAGACATTTGTTATGTTACAGTTATCACCTGTTACATTACGATATTTGTCGACGAATCTTAAGGTTATTCTCAGGGACAGGCTACCAATAGTTGATTATAAAATTGTTATTGTCTGATCAAATACAAAAAACCAGTTTAATTAACCAATCCGGGTAGCATCTATAACTAATCTCATGTTCAGGTCCAATCATTTTTAGGATCGGTGACGGATTTCTATGACGGGCAATCATCAATATCAATATGTGAATTGTACCACTTTTCTATTTTCATTTCCTAAAGAGTAAGTTTACCTACATAGTAGCGAAGATCTTTTTATATTTCCGCGACGAAAGACACGGAAAATAGTTTTCCGATTTAAATCTTTATCTGCCACTATTTTGTACGTAGGTACGGATTCATCTTGGAAAAAAATATGGCGGAATTTACACGCAAACATATTGGACTTTTCCGAGAGACGTTACTATATATTCTGAAAATATTTTGCGGAATTTTGTGCATTCAAAATAGCAATACCGTGCACAGCAATGCGTACGTGAGCCTTTTATTTATTACATATGGTACTATTAAAATACTATTTTAGGGGTGTTTTATATATAGGGGTGTAGTTTTCATTTATTATACAGTAGGTATCTGAAGTCATAGGACAAACTTGTTTTTTTCCTTGATATATCCTATGTAGAACAAACCATATTTTTGTTACTCAAGATTTATCTTTATATTTTTTTGTTTTTTATAATCAGCAAAGCGAACATTTAAACGGTTGAAACAGCAAAAAATCTCGATAGATCCCTTTTTGGAATTAAAAAAGAAAATAAAAAAAAGTCGTATTCACATCGCAGTTCCATTTAAAGCCACCAAAACATTCATGAATGTTAATCTGTGATATGTGTTATTATCAT
This sequence comes from Urbanus proteus proteus, assembly GCA_018251915.1. Classification (NCBI taxonomy): domain Eukaryota; kingdom Metazoa; phylum Arthropoda; class Insecta; order Lepidoptera; family Hesperiidae; genus Urbanus; species Urbanus proteus. The sequence continues at coordinate 5,183 of DWPV01007594.1, forward strand.
ATTCATATTCGCTTCAATCCGATGCGCGGCTTCCGCAACTAAAAACAGACATTTCCAAGAACGACCGACCAGTATACTCGCATTAAAATAAACCAACTGCGGATTCTAGAAATGTCTGCTTTAATAAGTACGTGTGGACGGGATTTTATATAAATTAACTTGATAATAGCAGAAAATTGTATAGGGCAAATTGTACATATAAAGATAATTTTATTTTCTAGCGACGAAATGTTGTTGGTTATATATTAAACACGGATTTTTTCTCATATACTAGTATACCTAAATACATTAACTTTTCAAATTACTCAAGATACACATTAAAACAATACGTAATATTTAAAAAAAAAATGTTTCGGACTATTGACAAGACGACCTCACACAGCGAAACTCGGTCGTTATTTAATGGCACGTCTAAGTTGTTGTTAAAATAATTACATACCTAGGGCCCATGGGGCTTAGATAGTAACTTACTTAGTATACGTACGTAATAGGTACAAATAACTACTAACTAATTTTATTTATCTTAAAAAAATGTAGTTTTGTCTTAACATCATATTGGCTTGTAAGTAGTAACGTATTTACTAATAAAACAAATAACATCGTTAACCGCTTAAAAACCAAAGTGCACATACAGTACAGACATAAAAACAGTAAACAACCTAAGTGCTCTCCCATTCCTGCTCTAGGTGCGCTCAAGAGTACACAATAAAACGGGTAAGTGATACTTTTGTCGCAGAACGTACATTCATACATTGACGTTTTATGACTCAATACAGAGTTCCCCTCGTCGGACCTTCAAGATAAAAACATGTTTTTATTACTCGAGTACTATCAACTCAAATATGTAATTGTCTTTTACCGTCGCACAACCGGGCAAGGGCCCCATTGGAGTTATTTCGTACAATGGAACTTAATTGGCTCGTACACTGTCAGTGACATTCGTGAATGCATCATACATTCGACAAAGTTACGAGAAATTTTATTGATGTTATAAATGTCTAATTTACTAAAGGTTAAACTACCTATATATACATACTTAACAAGGAAATAAGATTCAGTAGGATGAACAAATACGTACTCATAATAAATATACATATATTTGTGTTTATGAGTTTATTAGTAATGATACTTTTACAAGTAGGTAGGCAGGTACGCATGTTTCACTATTTTCGAGCACATGTACTTAATTAAGGAAAGAAAGAACAATAACAAGACAATATATTATTATAAATCTACAAAGTTATGCCATATAGGGTAATACCCACACTTTGTCCACTGAAGCAACGGTGTGAAGTAGGTAGGCCTCCTCAATTTGAAACCATATACGTGTGCTCAACGGCGTTGCATAAAGTTAAGGCCACCAAAATGTTAACTGTATTTACATTTTTTATCATTTAGCTCCAAATAAATTCAACTTAAAGAGCAATTACAAAAGTTTATATAACATAGCATATATTTTTGTTCTATCCCACATACTCGGTTTAAGCGACGTAACTCTAACTAAACGAAGTTAATAGCTTCCACGAGCAAGTTTAAATTAGTTACTCACACTGACACTAGGGGCATTTAGGTCAATAAATATATAAATCGTGACTAACACCAACAATATTCCATGGGCAAGGGCATGAGTCACAATCAAGGTTATGATTCAGGACGTTGTTTATTAAAATTGTTGTATAACAACAATTATGCATTTATGTGTACTAGGTCTAGTTTAGTGTGTTAGATAATTGTTTTGTTTAGTTATTTTTATTGTTATGGGTAAGTTAAGCTAATGTGTTCCCAAATAAGGCTTTCTACGTTAGTTATTTTATTCTTTCTAAAAATAAAAAAATATAAAGATTGAAAATAAAATCGACAATCAAGTATTACTGTACGCTAAAGGGGTATTACGGTTTTTATTATATTTAATTTGTGTTGTTCAACATGTTATAAGAAATATATAACATATTTGTGATGAGGATATGTCAATTAATGTAATTCCTTGTTCTACAATTCTTCAATTAACTATAGGAAGTTGCCTCAATTATTATATTTGAATGACATACGAAGGAAACATTCAGTGCATCGCGAAGTTAGTTATAAGTAGATTTAACCAGCGCGCGGGTAGTTCTTATAAACAAAGATTTAAATTGAAATCTACTATGTCATATTCTTTGGTCCAAAATAAAAAAAGAGATTGTCTGGCACGTGTTTATAGATAGGGTATACACACCGTGTACTGTATTACTATATACATGCGATAAAAATAAATAGGACCTATAACACTTCCTTGAGGTACTCCCATGTGTTAATCGTATTTCATAGTATGTTTGGCTGAGACCGAGTAAAAATGCTAAGAATGTAAACCTTTCTGTACGTTTTAGTATAAATAATTACATACATATTAACTCTTAAGAAGTGCGAATGTATATATATGAAGTGTATAACAGAGCTGTAAGCTTACCGTTAGATCCATAATCGTTTTGCCGTAGAGCCCACGCGATTGGCTCGTACGTGGAACTGTTGGCTCTGAATATTGTCCAATGGTCACCTGGTAGTGCGCCCCAAGCTGTTTCTCCTGCACGCGCTAATCGTAACACCGGTGATGCTGGATTCAGAGTTGCATCCTGGACGAAACGTAATTAAGTATTAATATATTTTTTTTATTTTTTGTTCATTTAGTATTTATGCACTAACAAGAACCAAAATAAAAATAATACATCCTACACAAGCAGTAAAAAAAATACAACAAAGCAGAAATTAAGACTCGTGATTCATCCCCGGTTTATTATTTATTTAAATACGATATCCGAATTTTGATTATTATATGCAACGTACCTGATTATGATAGATTACATCTAGAATTCTTATACAATTACTACTACGCTACTTAAGGTGTTTTTATATTATATTTGTAATTATTTTAATTCTTTAATATTGCAGAGTTCAGTGAGTCTTTAATATGAATATTTTAATGACAACAAGTTAGGTTACGCATAAGATACTGAGATTATTACATATTATCAAATATCGATTCACAACATAGCTTTTAAAAGACTAGACATTTGATTTGAAAGTATTAAAAGTCGAGAACGTTGAATAAAGCGAGCGCGGGAGTGAATTATAATAAAACTAGTTCACCTTAAGCCTCAGATTGGTATGCATGAAGAGCGGGAATCCTTTTAGTTGGGCGCCAACCAGCGTCTCCTCGCCAGGTGTTGCAAATCCGACCACCCCCACTGAATATTCCCGGCAGTACTTGTCTAGTAGTTCACGATTCCACTTGTCCATGTTCGCGTACTTCGATAGCGACTCGAATATGATAACGCCGTATCGCCCCTTGTCCAAAGTGGTCAGCACCGGTAGACTTTTGCCTGCGACCTCCACTTTGTACCTGTTATAAAAATAAAAAGAATTGTCAAACAATAAATATTTATCTCATGCAATTCGTAGGTTCAATAACACTAAAATATTTATTCTGAACACACGAATTACGTAATTACTTAATTATTATGTACCTACTATGGTTTCCTGTCAATGTTTAAAACTTAATAATGTATCTTATTATTAATATCTATTAAAAACCACGTGAGTTGATATAAAATTCAGTCATACATTTACTAACGTTATTAATATGATAGGGAATATTACATTTATGCAAAACAAACTTAAAAAATATTTAACTAACTATGGAGATACAGAGTCGAATCTACTATAATTTGAAGAGACGACCCTCGTCATAAGATTGTACATTTTAATGGCAGCAGTAACAGTATCCTCCCTTCGAATATCGAAGAAGCGATTGAAGTAAATTGGCAATATTGAAGATTGAGCTGTCCAAACATTAATTTTGGGGATGTTCCTCAATTACCAATCAATAGCAGCAATTTAGTGAATACGGACAAAATCCGAGAGGCCAACTGAACCGAATATAATTTCGGATAGCTCTTGTATAAATATGCATACACCAACAGGCAGTGAAGCGAAGTGGTCCAGAAGTATCGAAAGCCACCGTTCATTTTACTCGAGTTAAGGCGCGTTTCAATTTGGCAGTCCGAGCGCACTACAAACCGAGGCCGCAACGAATGGTAACTTGCAAATAGCATTTCCCTACACTCGCAGATCCGCCTTCCCGGTAATGTACTACGTTATATGCGCCGCACTCGTTGGCAACTTTGCTTGTTCGTATATTGGCTCCGTTAGCAACCCATACATACAAATATTCCCGATTCGCAAAGTTCGAAGTGAACGTGGTTGAGTAATTCAGCATGTTTATATAGAGTCGAGGGGTGAGGCGTGAGCAACGTCGACTATTTAGCTTGCGCTAACATGTTTCTAATTACCTTAATTAGTGTCCTGCCATTACGCGAGATAGGCGCTCGGTTTAAATTAGAGCGCGCGAAACGGCCTAATTTAACCGTGAACTGAATGCGACGGGGGCTAATTCGTGATAAGGGAGCGAGTTGAACGAGGGGGGCAATGTCACGGCCTACAGCGCCGCGATCTTTGAGATAATGGAAGTTATCGTGGGTCGGTACACGGTACCGTGCCGCGTCGTACTTACCGGTTGAAATTTTGGGAGTATTGATTGAACAGTAAACCAGACATACTAAACGGTATACATGCAATCACTTGTACTAAATGCAAGGGACTCAGTTTTTGTACTGTAGTAAAATTCTTAAAAGTACTAAAATATTTTACTTAAGTTACGAGTACGAGTAATTACGATTTCCTTGTTACTTTATCACACATGAGTAGATAGGTGATAAAGTAACATTTCGTAGACACATTCAATAGGATTAGTCACATATTATATTGCGACTAGTAAGTTGTGTATCACTTAGCTTAGAAGCCGTACAGTGTCGTATGTCATGCGGAGGTCGTAGAGTAGTTAGATATTTCTTCGCTGTCAGTTATTCTTACGCTAACGTTTTGTCGTAGATATTAAATAGACAAGTGTGGACACTCGGATCTAAAATAGACTAAACTAAGTAAAATCGTATTTGATTTTGTTAATAGGTAACTTGCTATTCTTAAGAATTTAATGGATACGTCTCTTATTATTAAAAAAAAACAACTACCTATTGATTTTATATATATAGTTTTTGGTTTGTGACCACGATGGTTTGTGGACATTAATTACAATCTTTAAAAAAGATATACGTCTGAAGTCAGATGTAGATGTACAATTAGGGTGAGATATCGGGGTGGTCTAAGCATGCATGTCTGCATTATCACATCCAAACTCAAAGTACAGCATTGCCTTTATTTATAAATATGGAATTGTTGTGACAAAGCCTTACTCCAAGTGTTCTTACCTAATATTTCTGAATCTCGAACTGAATTCCGAATGACCCACAGAAAAGAGAAAGATGATAGAAATGGTATATGAGCCGATTAGTATGGAAACCGCTGTAGCCAAAATAACA
>DWPV01007595.1:0-10592 GCA_018251915.1 Urbanus proteus proteus
ATATTTATTTCTTGCGAAAGGAAATTATTCCACAAGTAAAAATTTATATGAAAATATCATATCACTAATGGTACATAATATGTCCTATGGTATCAATATGGTATTTCAATATATATTTTTTTAAATATAAATCCCTCAATTCAGTTGCATTTTTAAAGTATTTAAAACAAAGACGTAGGTAGACATTGAAGTACACGTATTAAACACGACTAACATTTGAAAAAAATTTGCATCTTTACGATGTTATCCAAGCATCTTTACTTAAGCTCGAAAGTTTTACACAATTAAGAAGGCGCTGGAAAAATTGCTCCTAAAAAGAGGGTCGTGAGTGGCGGGACTCCCCCAACTGTTTCTTTACACAACGCTCTTCGTAAATACAGTTCATCGTAAAGGAAAGTATACCTTATATTATCGCCTTTGGTCCGTTTTTGTTAGCACACGATAAACTCAAAAACATTTTCTTAGACAGCATTATTATTGCACACCTTGTATGCGTAAATCAGCGCTTGGGGCGAAAAGCATTTTTTACGGGGAAAAATGCAATTATATGCAGAGAGGGGAGCGGTTTGTGAGGTAGGATTACAGTTTTCTATTTCCTTCTAAGAAATGAATTAAATATTTATTTCGGTACGAAGCATTATGATCGATATTTTGTTTGTGCTAGCATCGTTATCGGTTTATATGTATAGTAACATAAGTTTTTCTGTAATAGATTTAGTATCAGCATTGCACCCGTGTAGTAACTAATAAAATAACCTCTATGGAATTATTTTATTAAAACGATATCCTTGACTAGAAATTGTAATAGATTACGTATTCATTTAAATTTGTTTAGACGTATCAATGTTATGATTATAGCTACATCAATCGGTTTGTTAAATAAAAAAGGTTGCTAAGTTATAAGATTAGATTTACTGCGTAAAATGGTACGGAACGGCGCAATAGAAACAATTGAAATTCAAAATGTTAGAATGTGAATGTGTGTGGATTGATCAGGAAGCCACGCGCGGGAAACTCAAAATACGACGAATAGTTGCTATCATTAGGTCAAGGTTCCGCGTCAATGTCGTGCAACGGGACCCGGGTAGGGTAGCCAAATCGAACCGAACAGCCGGACAGACCAGCTCGCTTGGCCGGACATTTGGTTAAAAACGCTTTCTATATTCAGACGCTTTCTACACTCATAGCCCCATAGTAAGATTTTTTCCTGTGTCGTGGTTGCTACGGATACACAAAGACGAATACACATATGCCGAGAACAGAAATCTAAATTCATAATTTAGATGTTTGTCTGGCCGAGGACCGAACCTGGGACCCACTGCTCGCCACACCGGTATGGAAACCACCACTGGGGTCGTCAAAAATTGGTTAAAAAGGCTAGATATTAGTTTTGTTAGCACCAAAAGAAACCAAGTCGCTAGCCACGGCGAAAAAAAGGTCGCTAAAGCAAATTTAAAAAATATTGCTTTTAAACCCCTTTTGCTTAGACTCGCCTATCTGAAAAGCCCAACAAAAGCCGGACAAGCTGGATATTTAATTTAGCCGGACACGCATCTTTATGTCCGGCTTTACCCGGACGCCTGGCAACCCTGGACCCGGGGATAACAAGCGTTCCGTACACGAACCTGATTTATTGAGACGCGGCCCTGATAAAAATGTTCGGCCGAATGTGGCGTATCACTGAAGTATTTAGGGTTTGTTTATTCTTTGCGTTTATCTGTTCTTGTTTACCGTTACATGTGGAAAGGAACATTAAAGTGTGTGTGTAAATTTGCGAACTAATTGGTGGATTTGTTTTATTTGCTTTGACATGTAACGCCATCTATTATCGCGATGTAGAGATAATAATAGTGATGGAATTAATTTTATCGTCATTTAGTGCTAGGCCAGACTGCACGCGCGGGTGCGGTGGTGACTCAAACGTATGGAAACCGCTCGCCACTCCCGCGTGCCCACTATGGACATTGGAATAAGATTTCATAATATATGTTTGAGTACAACGCGCCTAGCCCGCGCGTGCAGTCTGGCCCAGCTATTAAACTCGCGTGCTATTTACACAGTCATGTTATACTAAGATGTCTTAATTTTTAAATAGTATTACGTAGATAAATATGCTTTTGTGGAAATACTTTACACGGAAAAAGCGATACACAATAGTTTTAGTCGGTTATTTACTTGACCTTTCCCCGAAATAACTTTTAGGGGCTTATCATAAAAAATGTGATTCAAACATTGTTTTTCCATCACTTCCTGACAACATTTCCAATATTTCCCCTTGTAAATTAACGAAAAAATTGTACGGAACGTCACACGTTAATTTAGCGACATGTTAAGGTTGTTTTTTAGCCCGGCCGCTCCCGTCACCCATAAATATGTATGGTGGTCTTATCAAGGACATATTATGTAGTCCCGACGCGTCATTCCCGCGGCCATCCTGCTCGGGTTTGGAGACTGGCATTAGTTTAACATTTACATGGCTATGTGTTTTTTATTTTCAATATAACTCAAAAATAAATAATAAAAATTTATTCGAGCTATACGACTCGCGTAGCGGAGCGGTCATTATTCTGGTCTAACACGCGATGGGTTTTGGGTTCAATTCCCGGCCATATTAATAATGAATTTAAGTTTCTGTTCTGGGTTTAGGTGTTTGTGAACTCTGTAGTGTAGTTCTATAATACTATAGTAGTTAATAACGCAGGGAGCAAAAAGAAAAAAAAAAGTAACTATCATTAAAACACGACAAAACGTTATTTGATATATAGAGATTCTAATTGGATTCATATAAAGTAGGCAATAGTAGGCAATAGTAACCAAACTTACACATACCTACTGATTCCACCCGCAATTGGAAATTCTGTCATATTATCCCCACGAACAAGTAAAAGATAATCCTATTAGACATAAAGTATTGCAAAAGACAGATTTATTCTTACATTTATTATTTTTTACCAAAGACTACGTGCAGGGCGCCATGCTGCGCTCTTTACGTCCACAAAAACACATTTCCGTAATCACCTTATAAAGGGATTACTATAAATAAAAAGGAAAAAGGAAATTAACCGCATTAGATGAGGAAAAAATCCCGTCCCCTCACAATATGTGCGCTCCCTGATAAAACACTTTATGTACGCACTTCGCGCAAATGAAACAATGTGTTATTATGTATTCCGTCAGTTCAAATGTTTCGTGGGGGAAATGTCTCGCTTGCTCTGTTGTACCATTACTCTGTTTTTCGCGTGTTTTTAAAAATTTTGTATGGTTACAAGTTATCAGTAAGCATAGTGTCTATACTCTTATAATGAATGTATGCGTAAATAAAAGGAATGTAGGCGTAAATGTAAACATAAGAGTAAATAAAAGAAAGAGCACAGAAGTTACCATACGTAGAGGGAGATGCTCAAGAGTTTCGTCGATGTACTAAGTATAGGTAGGGATTTACCGCTACTAGGATAGGTACCGCTTTTTTTCATAAAATGGGGATAACAAACGATCTGAATAAGTATATCTCCCTTACCACACCCTTATTGCCAGAAGACAGCAGCACTGAACAATGCTGTTATAAGGCAGAAATAGGTGTGACGGCGGTGCCGCCGGAGTCGAACTACAAGGATTTTATCACCGTCTAAAATAGTTTGAATAGTGTGTGATTGTATCTTATTGGAAATTTAAAATCGTGGGTAGTAGAATCACGAGGAATCCACTTAGATTATTACACTATTTCCCAATCATCCTATTCGTTATCATTCTGAAATTAAACGTTGGATATAAAGTCTCCAATAGGAGTTTTGTCAATAGTCACTGTATCTGGTATGCGTATTGACGACCGAAGTAGGTGTTGTTACACATGAACACGCTGCCATCTTTTATATTTAGTAGCTCACACACACATATACAAGGGAAGAGAGGAAGTCGTACTAGACCGATACCATAAGGCAATGAGTCCAAGAAACGTAACCTAACCTAAGTACTTACCTAATAAAACTGTTAACTAGGTAACGCCGTACATATGTAAATATCTTACTAAGTAACTAACACACTATATAAACACGCGTATTTATTTGACTTCAATATTTCCTTCCATCAATACTAATATTTTAGAAGTCGAAGTTGCAATCACGTTAATAACGTCTCTATATACGATGCTTAAGGGCATTTCAGATGAGCCGAAATCCTTAAGGATACATAAAAATATGGTAGCAACCCCTACGCACGTTAGCTGCGAGGGATAAAAAAGAAAATGAGGAGTTATGTTTTCGGTAATAAAGGTCGGACGAGAGAAATCGTTTAAGACGCCGCCAAATGAGATGGAACGAATATATTTGATTATTTTTATGGCCCAGAATGGCGATACGGCCTCGGACTTAATGTCTATTTGTTTTACTAGAATTTAATGTTATATTGTTTATTGGGTTTTATGGCCACTTGGTTAATTTTTGGACTGTTACCTGTTCCGTAAATCGGATTGTGTCAGATTTGATACGGATTAATATTTCTTTATTTGAGTATTTTTAGTCCGAGTTTGCCGTTGCAAACCACAATTATCGTTATAACAAGTAAAAATTCATTGGTTTTAGTTTATAGTTGCTTATCAAAACGGAAAATATTTTGCCGCCTATTCTACGAGCCTCGTGGTGCAATAGTTAGTATTTTGGTTTCTAGATACAGACCAAGAGTCTTTACGATCTTTCGCTTCAATGCCTGATCAAAAATTTGTCTAAATAATATGTAATAAAAAAAACTTGTAGATCAACATTGGACCAGAATCTACTTATTAATGTGTTTATTAGCATCGACTATGGCGTAAAACGCAAGTACCATTTACTTAAGTACGAAAATATTTGTCGCCTTAATTTATTGAGAACTTACAAAAAAAACCGGTATTAACCCAAAAAATATTACCGATTCGCCGATGCGATTTACGGCAGCTACAATCCCGAGTCGTTATTTTAATGGCTTCTGAAAAAAGGGCATGAATCAATACGAGGGACACAAAGCGTAATTTATAAGCGCATTCGTTTAATTGCAATGAGAAATAAGTCTACTTTACGGCACTTTGGCCACTGTTGGCGTTGAGAGAGGGAGAGCGAATCGCTATTGAAATATACGAGTGCCTAAGACTACAGTTACGTACGTAATGGTACCACATATTTGCAACTTGATTGTCTATTAAGACATATTAAGATAACAGAGATATAAAAAGTTATTTTTATTTATTATTATAGTGGGCATACAGTAAACATCTTTCCTTTAAACTTTACGGTTGATAATAAGGATTAAACACTATTAAAAAAATACAACAAATAGTTTTAAGTTAAATATCCAGAGTACATTATTAACTTAAATGTGTAGGTAAATACAGTTTCAATTTACAGTATCTCTTAAAACTATGTAATTTCTTGCGTAAGGAGTTTGTTGCACAAAACTTCGAAACTTAAGACTTTTGTTAGTGATTAGCAGATTGAATCAAGGAGCGGTAATACTATATCGATTTTTAATTCTGTGAATATATGTATGTATTTGATACATAGTAATGAAATCTCCTATAGTGATTAGCATACATACTTCCAAATATTCAAACTATATTTTATCGCCGTTGTTTCATCGTAAGCCGTTAAACAAGTGCCTAACCATGCAACGCGTTAATTTTGTATCGGTTTGGTTACGGTAGGGTGTGTATCGATTTTATTAAAAAACGCTCATCGAAGCACGAACGAAATAGCGCACATGGTGACATTTGGTTCATTTCATACTTTTTATACTTTTTTGTTTTTAATTTTAGAGATTGACGTTTATTAGTGTTGTGCTTGATTAAAAGTCTGTTAAAGTAAAAATGTGTTGCCCGAATAAGTTGAAGTTACTTTTAACTTTTAAAAAAGACGCTTCCTACACTCATAGCTCCACAGTAGGGTTTTTTCTGTGTCGTGGGTATCATGGACACACAACGACGAATACCTACCCAGACCCAGATCAGAAATCTAAACTCATCATTCTATCTGGCCGAGAATCGAACTCGGGACCCACTGCGCGTCAGACCGGTATGATAAAACGTTTTGGTAAAACTAATTGTAGTTCCTAAAATAAGTACCTATTAATGTTTTAAAGGTAAACAAACTGAAAAAGTAAATATTTTGATAATTTGTTCTTCAGCGAATCACAAAAAGAATCTCTATATTAAAGGCGAAATGGTAGCGGTCTTTCTTAACTAAACATGAGATATTTTTGAGTAGCGCATTACTAAAACACACATCAACATCCTAGTGTCCGAATAACGCACGCACACATATGATCCTTACGACACATAATGAAGGGAGGGTAGCATGATATAATGCAGTTTTTTATTGCTTACTCCTTATACCCACAACTAAAAAAAATACTATACATTTTCACCATTACTGTTTTTGTTCGGAGATAGGAAGGGTTCGGCCGAGGGCTGAGGGTTATCTCGTTTGCTTGATAAAAAATTCACGTCTATTCAAGTTTTGCGAAGGGGTCATGACTATCTACAATAGACTAGAGGTCAAGCAAAATTAGTCGTCTATGCCTTCAATCTTACTAATATTATAAAGCTGTATTATAATATACATTTTAAATCCAGATCCATTACGCTCCAAGCTTCTTTTGATTAATATTCTAATTTAATTCGTCTCCAGCGGGACTGTCGCCTGTGTTTTATCGCAGGTAGCCTCTTGTTTCTGAGAAAAAAATATTTATATCTCCTTCTATTAGAAATCCTATTGTTCGCGCGAGGGCCCGTCAGCACGCGACAAAAGAAACATTAATTATAATATCCGATTAAAAAACGCCATTTAGCTGCGCGAGAGAATTCCTTTGTTTGAGATGATTGAATTTAGAATTCCCTACATTAACCATCGTCTCTAGGGAGGGCGACATAAAAAATTCACCCGTCTTCTATTTGCGTAGGCTGCGTCGGTTACGAATTTTTTATAAATAAGATACTTGGAAAGTTGAGACTAAATTAAATAAAGATCGGATTACACGGGGACGTGTATCCACAGAGACAGTGAGAAACTAGGTAAGCGCGAAGAAACTGCCGAAATATGAGCGACCAATTCCATAAACCACATCAGTGGAAGGAAACACAAGTTATGTGCTACGTGCCCGAACATAGTAATTAGATATTACGTTTCCCAGCTAATAGTGACTCGCACGGGTGTTGTTTTACCCGAAAGGGAGAATAAATCACCCGTACGCCACACCATGCTTACACCGCGACGCAATAAAAAACAACAAAAAAAAACGAAACAATGTCGGAGTGCGGAACAAAAGAAATTATACCGACGCGCGGATCTATCGCGAAAAAATCGTTATGATAATAAATGAAACGCTTAAATAAAGAGCAGTAATAATAGCGAATGAGAACAATGCGCGTGTTCTATGCGTCCGGGAAGGAATTAAGGTTTATTTAGCAACTATAGTTAAACTTTTTGACATTTCGCGCGACGACCACGTGGCAGCTGTCGAGATTTTATGAATTAAATTCACACAGATGAAGTACTGCATAATAATGAGTCATTCTAATTCGCTTTTGATTGTTATAACTAAAACTAAATACGTGTTACGTCAGAATATTCACGGTTTATTTTTTGGTTCGGAGCTAAACCGTTCGAAAGCCGAGATCGGAAGCGATGGAAACTCGCTCTAATAGCGGCACGGTACACATTTTTATAATAACGCACGCCACAGATGCACTATTAATCTCGCGCGATGTGTAGTTATTAAATCTTGGTAGAGCAGACGATGTCGTCCGACATATTATTAATGGAAGTGTATCACGGGAGCCATTAGATACGTAATTAACATCGATCGTGGTCGTTAGAAAAAAGCTACTCGGAGTGCTCTGAAGGCGAGTGCCGTCACTCTCGTGACGACGAATAAAAACGTCATTAAAGATTGATCGCCCGAAGGAAGTATCATTAATATTATTCAATTAATAAAATGTAATTTCGCGAGGCGAAACTCTCACCCCAAGGAGGAAAAAGCAATTAGTGGCTAGATTGCAATCCGTCAAAACAACTGCGTAAAAAAACTACGAGTGCTCATTAAAAAAAGAATTCGCGAGGGGTGAATACGTAAGAACTTTTTTGCATAAGACGGTGGCGCCCTCGTTTTTGGTTTTTTTGTAGGGAATAACTATGTGGGTGCACTAAGCGGTTTTCGTCACAGTTACCGAGTAGGGATTGGCGTTTTTTTTAATTGTGCTCGTAATGAGTGTTGTTATGGTTTTATGGCACGGTAATGAGGAGTCGCGCGGTGACATTTGCATGTGGTCGCGGGGAAGTTTTTTCGTCGTCACTTTTGTTGATGAAGTTTTTTCAACAGTTTTTTCCAGTTGTTTATGGTGCGCGATATGGCTTATTTAGTGTTTGCGGTTAAACCTTTCAGAAGCTCTTGTTTATAGCTAAGGGGTGGTTTATTGTTCTTTTTTAAGTGTTTGTATTCAACGTGACATTAATATTTTGAATATTGTTCGTGTAATTGATACGGGTTCATGTTATTGTTAGTGTAGCTCGTTTTTCTTGAATATAAAAACAATGTGATGAAAAGGTAATAAATACGTACTTTAAAAAATGGTATAAAATGACTACTGTATTTTTTGTGTTTACCACACTGATAATACGAGTTTGAATCCTAGATAACCACTTCTCACAATCTTTTGTATTTTATAGAGTAAAGTCCCAAGTATCTAAGCTAACATGATGGACTATGAACTTATTCTAATTATAGTCGTATCCAGTAATGAGGCTGTTTTGACATTGAAGCAACATATTGAAATTGACTAGATTAAACAAGTTTTGTAGTTTGTGGAGTTTTATAAAATCCTGAATAATTAGTAAGCTAACATTATGGACTATGAACTCATTCTTATTATAGTCGTAGGCATTCTGTCATTGGGCTGTTTTAATAATAAAGCAACATATTAGAATTAGACACTAAGACTGGATCAATCACGGTTTAGCGGTACGCCATACAAGCGTTGACGTGCCGACAGCCCCGATTTGGTATTAGCAATCATTAAATTGGAAATAACGCTATATCGTCGATACACCGCTTTTCTTTATAAATAACTCTCACGTGATCCGGTGCCGCGTCGTGTCACGAACAGAAACGAAATATTCAAATGGCGATATAAAAAAGACAAGTTAGGTAGCATTTAAAAAGCTTGTTTGTTCAGCGACGAATCGTTTCTAGACATGACACGCTGCACTGAGAATCAAGCACATATTCATCTACCGTCAACCTTATTATAAAAGTAACAAGTTACAAAGTAACCGGTTGAAAAACCGAACCGTTGTGAAACCGTTTCTTCAGACGATTCGATTGAGCTAAAACATAAGCGCTTAGAATGCAAAAACACAAGCACTGGCAATTTTATAACACTGCTGTACATTTTTTATCTATTTGCACAAATACTAAGGAATGCTTGTCTGCGATTTGAAAATGTCTCACAATATGCAGGTACCTATAGTTATGATTATTTGTACGATAAAACATAGAATTGGTAAGTATTTACAAATGCTTACATATGCTTTATTTCGTTTTGTATGTAGTATTGCGAATGTTTAAACCAATATCAATGACGACCATGCAGATATAGATATATCAATTGTAATGTATGGTGTATATGTTACAGTCAAAGTGATTAATTGGCTATTATACATAATAACTGGTCATTATACATAATAACTACTCAATTTGGTCAAAGTGATTAATGACAACGAATTAATCACATTAACCAGTCATTATATATAATATCTGAGCAGACTTAGATAAAGTGATAAAATGAGTATGAATAGGTCATTATTATAGTTTTACTTCCATTTACTTAGTAATAATTATTATAATATTTTGTTAATAAGTGTGTTTTTATGGATGTGGTTCCCCTATGGTACCATAAAATTTTGACCTTCACCTCCTCAACCCTGATGATGAAGAGGTACTTCCAGCCTAACCAGTAATAGTTGGCCATTTAGTGCTAACGGATATGTGATGAGATAGCGAAGCAGAAATATACGCGGAAAAATTTGACCTTCAACTCCTCAACCCTGATGATGCAGGGATACTTCCAGTCTAAACCATAGGAGTTAGGCAATTGATGCTTACGTTTTTATTTTATGATTGCTAAGCAGAGACATACGATGAAAAGTTTGACCTTCAACTCCTCAACCCTGATGATGCAGGGGTACTTCCAGCCTAATCCATTAGAGTTGGCCATTTAGTTCTTGCGGATATGTGATGACATGTGTGCGGACATGTTACATGTAACATATAACATATAACATATAACATATAACATATAACATATAACATATAACATATAACATATAACATATAACATATAACATATAACATATAACATATAACATATAACATATAACATATAACATATAACATATAACATATAACATATAACATATAACATATAACATATAACATATAACATATAACATATAACATATAACATATAACATATAACATATAACATATAACATATAACATATAACATATAACATATAACATATAACATATAACATATAACATATAACATATAACATATAACATATAACATA
>DWPV01007596.1:0-10592 GCA_018251915.1 Urbanus proteus proteus
TCGTGACTTTATTTTCCCTGTTTATTGTTTTTGTTTGTAACATTTTACCTTTATTTTAACGAACTTCCCGGTGGGTATTTTAATTTGTTGTTATTTTGTATTTTCTCTTTATCTCTTTATCTTCATCCATATCGCCTTCTTAAATCCTATTCATATCTGTCTCTTCAAAGCTAGAACAACATAATGAGATATTATTCAAGACTGATAATGTTACTAGATTACAGTAATTATTCATTTTAATATTTACTTCACCTTTGACATCCCAAATATTACGGTATAGATTTTTTCTTTTTGCTAGAGTGAAATAGCAAACAAGCATGCAATGTATTCGCTTGTGAGTTATCACCGCAGTCCACGGACATCTGTAACCAAGTCCAAATAAAACAGTGGTTTTACCACATTTTAATCTGAAATGCGTTGTTGTGCGTTGTTACAGTTCAGATGGTAAGTGGCTACTGCCACCCAAATCATCTCTAATTAACCGAACAAAGATCAGTGTCTTACTTGAGGTTGGTCGCAAATGCTACCTTGAGGACTAGAATGCCTGGGAAAAGTACTTACCCCTACACTGAAATCAACATTTCTGTAACCAAAAGCAATATAAAAACTAAACCAAACCCTTTACCTTTCCAGGTGTGGTTCCAAAACCGTCGCGCGAAGTGGCGTCGTCAGGAGAAGATGGAGGCGGCGCGGCTGGGCCTGTCCGAGTACGGTTGCGCGCCGGTCCCGCGCCTGTCTGGCCTGGGCCTGCCCGTGGACCCGTGGCTTGCGCCGCCGTTACTTACTGCTTTACCAGGTTGGTGATTTGGTTTCATATTACAGAAGCAATTGGATGATTTTGATTTGTTTATTAAGTTTGTATGGGGGTAGGCTCATTTTGATAAAATATTTTCCGATTAGTCTAATATAGTTGTAATAGTCACAGGTTTCTTAACAAATTTAAGGTATAATCCTCGTGATGAAAACTTTTCCATGTTACCCATATACGCAATTCATCCAAATTAGAACTGGAATTTGGAAACCCATGATTTTGGAACGCTCTGTGTACTGAAGTAAGTAGGAGAGTAAGGGAGTGAGGGGAGACATGCTTATCCAATTTTTTCCAACTTCCAGGCATAGCCACGCATCTGAGTTTTGGTTTTAAATATCCATGGGTGGCAGTGGCCATTTACCTTCAAGTGGACTGCACGTTCGTTTGCTACCTCATTATTACGAAATACATATAGGTACCTATTATTACAAATATGACCAACACTGAGAAGATACTATCTTCAGCATACTCGAGTCTTCACCAGCCACTAACGGTATCTTTCTTCCCCAGGGTTCCTCAGCCACCCCCCGTCGGGCTACCCGAGCTACCTGACGCCGCCCGCGCCCGCCGCCCCCGCGCCCGCGCCCCCCGACCCGCGCTCGTCCTCCATCGCCGCGCTCCGGATGAAGGCCAAGGAACACGTAGAGAGCCTCAGCAAAGGACTGCAGATGGTCTAGTTAGCTGTAATGTACTGTATTTATAGAGATAAGATTGTGGCTTCAGGTCTCTTTCATAATGTCTCAGTGAAGTTGTTTAATCGATCTATCTATTTGACAATTTGCTTCTTTACAAATGACGTGTTAAACTGACGTAATCTACAGCCACATTAAATGCTAGCAACCATTCTCAAATAGTGTTCCGTGGAGCCCTGGGATAATTTATTAAACAAATAAATTTTATTTGGGACTTTACTCTGACATTGTGAAACTGACCCTACGTCAGTTATCAGTTAAATAAGCCTGGTATACTTAAGTTATGCGTAAATACTAAAGTAAATATAATTATTATTGTAATGTAATTCAAATTCTTACCGATGATTTAGAATTGGTGAGCTTCTTTGTACAACTAAAATGTTATGTGACCTAACATGCATTTAATCAAGATTCAAGCTAATAACGGTATTACTTGATCTTTGTTAATGAAAATAACAAATAGTTAAAGAATATGACCTGAATTTGTATTTTGTGTCAAAAGATGAAAGATTGTTTCATGTTTTTTTTTAATAATTATCTTGTGGTTGGATCTCCCTGCTCTATTATATTTTAAATGTGTATAACAGTTTTATTAGTTCGCTTTTGTGCCATACCAGAACAGTAGGCATTAAGTTTCAATATGAAAGAAACAACATAGACATTTTTCAAATTGTCATTAAAACTGCCAGGGTTGAGGGATTTTCATGGAGTCAATTTTTGTCACGCGGCAGAAAAACCATGTTAAATCCACATTACTAAAAGATAACTGAAATTAATAATTTCTGAAATAAATAAATTAAGAAAAAAGTTTGTTTGTTTCAGAAAATTTTAAGATATATTCAAAAAACTCTACAATATATTTTCTTCACATTCATTTAATTAAACACCCTTAATTTATTTATCCCTAGTAGTTCATATAAATATGGTGTCATGAAATTTAGTGTTTTATATATGTAGATGATAAAGCAATAAATTGTAAATATATAAGAAATACCAGTACTCCCTGCTATATAAATATAATAAATGTTTGATTAAATTCAAAGTTACTATTGTTACTAAGATACACTTTTTATTGCCATTTTATGGAATTAATTGGCCTATTACAATTTATTTCTACAAAATGCTTACAGCATAATATTAAGCACTAGCCTCTAGCTAGCCCGCGGCTTTGCACGCCTTACATAACATATAACTAACCTTCCTCTCGAATCACTCTATCTATTAAACAAACCGTATCAAAATCCGTTGCGCAGTTTTAAAGATCTAAGTATACATAGGGAAAGAAAACGGTAAACTTTGTTTTATATTATGTAGTGATTGATTAGGAATAATTTACTATGGTATATGCTGTCTATTCTTCGTCTATATTAACTACTTAAAAAAGTGAGGCTTGCGTGATTTTATTATATACATATGTAGGGAATACTGAAAAATGTTTGTCTGTAAATATTGTAAACAAATTCCTATTAAATTAGGTAGTAAATTATTTTTAATTGTGAATATAATATTAAATTTGTTCAGCGTGGCGTGTTATTCTAATATTGGCCTAGAATTATATTGTACCTACGTCATAAAAAGAAAAATGTTTCCATTTAATTATTTCTATTATTTTGTAATTTTTTTATCATTCATTTCATTTCTTTATTGTACTTTCAGTTTCTACAAAAAGTATTTTCT
Source organism: Urbanus proteus proteus (assembly GCA_018251915.1). Lineage (NCBI taxonomy): Eukaryota > Metazoa > Arthropoda > Insecta > Lepidoptera > Hesperiidae > Urbanus > Urbanus proteus. The sequence continues at coordinate 3,181 of DWPV01007596.1, forward strand.
ATTCACAACTATTCTTGCCCTATCAAGCACTTTATTATACTTAATAATATTAGCCCGAAATCATAACAACAAATAAATTTATGAGTTCAGATATATAAATAAAATATATAGAATTAAATAATTACACACATATAATATTTTATATAAGTTTGTTATATAAATTATTTGTATCTCATTTCTGATTCACCAAGAAAATCATATTTAGCGCCATCATTAATCATAATAACTATATTATAAGAAATGATTAATAAAATAAATGACGCGACGGAATTGGAAAATTATTTTAGGAAATAATTTTACAAAAAAAAAGAACTAATTGTGTAAAATTAGGAATGTATAATTCATTTGTAATGTAAATACTCATAGTGTAAATAAGTTTCATTTAAATATTTATTACTTAAAATGTAATAACTAGGTTTGCTTAAAATAATAATAAATATAATTATGTATATTTTATTGTATTTATTTAAAAATAATTGTTACATAATTATGTAACTTATTTATAAGGTACAAACATTAATTACCTATTATATTGTGTAAATCTAAAGATAAAGGAGTATTTCATGGTTCTACTCCGTCGGCACCACCGTCACACTTCTTTCTGCCTAATATTGTGTCAATTGCTGCTCTTGTCAGGCTCGAAGGATGTGTTAAGGCACAATCACAAAAACCTAGTCCTCAGGAGTAGCATAGCATCAGTAGGCAACCTCAAGGATGGCTCTAATTTTATCTGGAGTTGATTAGGGAATTCATCAGCGACAGTTGCCACTTTTTGTCTACTATCAGTAAACAGTATGCTATTTAGCTACTTCTGAATATAACATTTTTTTCTATGAAATGCATGTCGTATTTGACGCTTAATTCATTCCATTTGTATATGTTTTCTATTTGTTTTTTCTAATAGTCATTATCGATAACTTAGTTTTTAAGTACCACGTATTACAAAACATATTTTTGTGTAAAAACAAAAAACAACGCGTGATCACACATGTACACGTATCAGAAGTTATACTTCTTTGGCGTAATTAATAAAATACTATTCATACATACTAAATTTTAACTGATCAAGCGATCATTATGTAAATGTACACATAAAACTTCGATCCATCCTAGAAGTTCTGTGTACCATATATTTTGATATATGTTCGAGACTTGCGCCAAAGAAGTGTAACTTCTCTAATGTTTTTGTTTAACTTTAAGTATGACAGTAGCTACTTAGACATAGTATTTATATATGTGTACATATGGATGTTATAGTGAGCAGGACAGAAGTAGTCGTAAGAGATATATCATATACTACACTTTAGGTATGTACATGAGAGATTAATAAATGTGTTCTTTCATAAAATGAGTTTCAATATCACTCCCCTTCCAATTCATCTAAAGTATTATCAATTTATATATTAAATTGTATTTCATACAGAATCGTGTAAAATCTTTAATTCAATTTTATTTCTTTAATTCAAAATTATTTCTTCCTATACATTGATATACCACACACCAGTATATTAGTGCTTCTAGAGCATTAGTACTAGTACGTAGTATAACTATTTTTTTTAAATTACACGATATTATAATTTCGTTGAAATACAAAATGAAAACACGTTTAGAATTTAGTTTTTCATGTGGCCTAAGTACAGTATGTATTGTTTTCTAAATTCAGGAAATTATATGCAAGAAATAGAGTACTTAAGGTTTTTTTTTTGACTAAGTTACCACTTGTATGTGTTGATGACTTGCAATATTAAATTTGCAGCGAAATTGCCGGCCATGGCATGCCTATGCTGTATAGTGTTGGTATTAATAGTAGGTATGATCTCTAATTTCGTGGGTGTCGCAGGAAGCGAAGGAGAAATACAAAATTCAAGAGATGGGCAGTAGCATCTTCCTGTGTTACACCAATAGTCACTGCGGTCACCAATACCCATGATGACAATTGCCAAAAGCACCTATTAAGGGAGACATAACATGATATTGTGGCCAGAAATGGACCTCAAAGTTGGATAGATAACTTGCCTATGACAACAATTGTTATATCATTCACTGTACCTATTTCATGTATTTGAATAATTTAAACAATTAAGGTAACGCAGTCTACTTAAAAAACCCTTTGACGTAGCCCTATTCAAAATATCCGTAGCGCTCCGTAGCGACCCTTGCTACGCCTCTACGCGCTACGTCGTAGCGAGTAATAAAGTCGACTCCACTCAATTATTGTTTTTCTCGACCCGATGTATTTGTTTCCTTTGATTAAGGGTTGGTTTATATGGCTCTTAAAAGTGATGTTTATAATAATATTTGTCTTATCAATTCAATATCACTAATCAAAGTAAAACGTATACGTTATTTATGTATTGCATCTTGTACTACTTATATAAACAGCATAATAACATAATCGTGTTATGATTCAGCCTCAAATGTAAATAATATAAAACTTAATTAGACTGCGGAAGTTTGACAATAGAGAATATTGTTGTAAAACTAAGACGTTTTAATTTAGTCTTTAGGAACATCAATGATTCTGTTACTTGACATAACATAACTTTGACTGCTACAAAAAAGATATATTTCAGCTAATGGGCATCTTACATCCTAATTACATACTATGTATGAGTAAGACTTTAGTGTATCTACACTAAAGTAGTAGAAATAGAAATAATCTTATTTCTATAACAAAATACATGTAAGTATTAGCATTAAATCAGTTCATACACGGTAGAAAAAGGTTTTAACCATACCACTTTACACGTTCTTACTAAAAAATACTTTTAGCTTACATTAGAACGCACATAAGCAAATATTGGTGAAAAAATGATCACAATATCATTTATCCGTCTCCATGTAAGCCTGCGCTAAAGTCCACGCAACAAACGAGTAGTCCGCGCCGTCGCACCCGATTAGCGCGGGAACGAGCCATTAACATGTTATTGCCTCCAGCCCCTGCCTGCATCGTGTCAATACACAATTGCTTACGAATGAGCAGTAGGTTCAACTTCATCCCATTGCAAAGCTTGTTTTGAAAAAACTTTGATCTATTAATAAAGTAAAAATTCTTTGTATCAATAGTTCTTTGTGAGGTAAGGAAAACTGTTTCTCGATTGAAGCAATGCATCTGTGGCCGATTAAATAAAGCTCAGGTAGGTTCTATAAGGTAGAAATCAGGTAGACTGCATGCTCGTTTTCTATTTCTACAATTTATAAAAATAAAAAAATAATAGTTGGATTTCCCAGCTCATACGATTTTTAATTGGTCGTGTAGTAAATAGTGATATCTTTATTAATTGATTTATAATCAAATAATTGCTGGTATATGCATTAAAAAACACAACGTAATATAATGTTATTAGCAATGGAATAAGCAAATTGCGTGAGTTGTTAAAGATGTTATTATCAACAGCTATATCTATCTTTCAATTACCTTAGTTAATTTCAACAACATTAAAAAGAAAAGAAAATAATAGGACCTTTTCTAAGCCGAGGAAATGGCCTTCTGACGCAGTTCAATAAAAAGATGGCGAAAAAAGGCATATATTCAAACATTATTAATCAGAAAAACTTTTTTTGAACTTGCATGCTCGCTTCAGAATAGCATAAAACAAGCCTATAAGTCTAATTAATGATAAAATAGAGAGGAATTTATGACAATCACAATAATAATTATAACATGCGTAAAACGACACAATTAATTAAAATATAGATAAGAAACTCCACGACTTTGGTCATTTGTAACCCTGAAAATAACAGAAGAGGCATAAATAATTTTATGAGTTAACTTCACTGCGATTTATGTGACGGAAAAGTAAAAAGTCAAATAGTTTGAACAATTATGCGTGTAATGGCGTTATACAATATGGGTGCAGTAAGTAATAGAAAAGTATTTTATATTGAGACCAAACATACCTACATATTTATTTGTAAATAACAACTGTACATTTTTTTTATTAACAAAAAAAATATTCAATGTATAAAAAAGTATTAATTAAGTAACTATATTTAAATATTAAAAGTTGCATCCAAGTTACTGTCCCTAGGATGAGTGCCCAGAATGCTGGCAACATTACCAAAACATAATATGAAATACTTTTCTCTAAGTACATATTGTATATTGAGACCGAAGCGCATAATATAATACTTGTCTATTCGTTTAGAACTATACTCGTATTATAATTATTTATGCTCATAAGTTTACGTTACTGGTAATATTTTGTTTTTAAATACTTTATGTAAGTTTGTTATTTTTCATGAACCTTAACTAAAAAGTAAAATTCATAAAATACAAAATTTGAAGTCAAATAAGGAGATGGGATAGGCGTAAGGAGATAACCTTATGTTTGTATGTACCTATGTCGATTTCTTTGGCTTGCTCCACAGACCAAACGGCTCGACAGATTTTGACATATGAACAACAAAAGCTTACTGCTTATTACCAAATCCATATATTACCTAATCTATGTTTGTTACCCTATATTACTTTACCTTCTACAGTTCGTTATTTTAAGCAGTCTGGTTTATTGTTTTTATATTAGTTAGTTACTGGATGTTTGTGGCATGCGGCGGCCCCGCATTAGTCCGACGACATCAGTCAGCGCTATCTGGCGTCATAACGCGACTCGTGCGTTAATTTATTGGCGTTGTGACTGGAATTAATTGCCGCTTTCAAACTATTATTATATTTTTGTAAAAGGTTCCGTATTTTTGTTACTAATATGTATAGAAGACAAAACCCGGATAATAACACAGTCTTAGCTGATGTTCGACACATAATTATGCGTTGATGCTGAGGACAAGTTTTTTTAACAATACATAGACTTTCTTAGTGCAACGGTGTCCCGCGAATGGATACGGTTACTACGACTAAAATCTTCCCGATAACTTTATCTAATTTTCTATGTGATCTTGTTACATATCACGGGAATTTCAAAAGTAAAAAAAAATATAATATTTCTGCTCTATCCACTTGTGAACGATGAAGAACAGAAGCTTGTACAAGATTTCACAGGGGAGTGCTAAGTTGAAATGGCTCGAATAAGTATGTCTCTACAGTCTTCAGGCCAGAATACCGCAGCTGAAGTGCTACGCTCCGTTGGTAATCTAAGAAACCAGTTTTGTTTTGAAATAACAGGACCCTAATAATTAAACGATACATAATGATTGTAATTAGCGCGCGCATTTTTCTCATTAGCCGACCGCTGCGCCCAAATCAACGCATTAAACTCTACGCTGGGAACATTTGTACCACTTTATAGTACAGGAGTCGGGTACAACCTACACCTTAACGCTTATATTTTTTGGATATATTAGCTAGAAATAATCAAACATCATATCTCGAAATATTCTTCGATTATAATTGATGTTTAACTTGATATTTTATTTTTATGTATCAACTGAATGTTTTATTTTGTGAGATTTATGTATTATTTAAATAATATAAATGTAAGTAAGGATTATTTGTTTGTCGTTTTTACAACTACAGACATCATACGCCTAGCGTGGCAGTTAGAATCAATTTTTCTTTACTATTTTTTGATAGCTAAGACACTCGTGTCTACGCGGTACTTATATCCATACATTTGGAATATGGAAGAATATTGGCGGAATTTGTCACTTACGATGTAAGTAGACATACAAGCTTCGTTCGTAGCAGTCTCCCGGTCTACCGCCACCGCCCACAAACTGACAAACAGCGCGCACGAAACGCGCGCATTAGCGACAACGATAATACTGCTGTTAATACCGCCGTTAGTTTAGCATTTAAAACATATTTACACCACGATTTTCAACCTATGCAACAAATAACAATAGGTAGCTGGATAATTGTACCTTAAGTAAACAAAGTGCCTACGTAAGCTGTCATGTAGCCTAGTGGCTAAAACTGTTCCTTTAAAGCGACTTGTATCTCTGATTCTTATCCGACTGCCTCAGAAGAGGGTAATGTTTTTGAGCGTATGTATTTATGCCCATTCCTTACGCTCTACAGCGCAAACGGCTTGACGGATTTTAACATCCAAGGTGTGTTAGATTCGTCTCAATTGACATAGGCTATATAAATTTTACATATAGTGCGTGTAAACTCAAAAAAGAGTTTTTAAGCAGGTCGGGTCTTTTTTTATTTTTAAGATAATACCTATTAATTAAATTAAATTAAATTAAGTTTAGTTAAATATCACTTTAACGATAAAGGAAACATCGTAAGGACGTGTATGCGTCCCCACTTTGTTTCCTTACATGAGAGTTAATAAAAAGATAAGTTGTAAAAACAAATAATGTACAGTCACTTTTTGAATATTCTTATACACTTTAACTCAATTAATATGAACTAGAAGCGCCATCTGTTGCTCAATGGATCGCATAATAATATTTAAAAAAATGCTGATAATATATTTATGTACACACCTTATCTATACAAAGATTAATTATGTGATAAAATGCATGATTTTTAAATAAGGTTTTTTTCTTCATAAATCCTAATCTACATATTTAATAATAACCCGTAATATAATTATGTTATAATGATTCTATCCATTAGTTATTTTTATAAATATAATAATATTAATATAAATTCAATAATAGATTATTATATTTTTAACATTGAATAAAAAATTAAGTTGCAATAGTGTTCGCAAATACGCTTAGTTTCGCTACTCGCCACTGCAGCGCTGGTGTCGCGTCTGATTTTTAATTACGCTTTCCCTCGGGCGCGTGGCGGTGCGCGGAACAATTTGCAAGTCAAAGCCGCTGAAAAACCCTAAAAACACCCGACACACAGCCCTTTGGCGTTCTGTTAAGAACAGAGAATATGTTGAGGTGCTATTAAATATCTTAATTTAGGTATTGTTTTGAAGGATTATCTTTTTTTTTATTAAACGCCTAATGGTAGATAGTACTGTTGCCCATACGAAACTATTCTACTATCTACCTACTACTATCTATAGGTACTACTATCAATTCCATATTTCTGGTGAAATAAATCTGAAGACGATCACAGAGGCGCTGCCACTCCTGAGGGCTAAGATGTTTGTCTTATATTATTATTATGTAGGTACCTACCTAAGTCGCCAGCAACCGCTGCTTTCAACACGCAAGAAAGCAGCTGTTGCTTCACATAACGTTAAACACGGGGGACGTAATGGATTTTTCTGCTTCAACTTCAGGTAGATTTTTATTCTACCACCACCTTTTAAACGTTATCCTTGTTTTAACATTTCCACATTTTTTCAGAGGTAAATAAATTTATTAATAAAAAATATCTATTAATTAAAAAGAAAAGAAAAAAAAGAAAAAGTATTTTATCGAAACAACAATTAATAACCTTTTCTGCTTTATCTTTTCTAATTCATTGTTTAAAATTATAATAAGTGGAATGCAAGCTATTTAAAGAATCACAAAAAAATTAGCTTTTTATCAATCAACAA
>DWPV01007597.1:0-10591 GCA_018251915.1 Urbanus proteus proteus
AAGAAAAAATATTATTGACGTTCAAAAAGTATTCTGTAAAGAATCTACTTTGAATAAAATATTTTTGATTTTGATTTGATTTTGATGTTCGGTCAGTAGTGTTAAAGTCTTTGATGATGGAGAGAAATGGTATTTACTTGAATTTTAATGTAACAGAAATGCGAACTTGTGTTTTAAGAAGTCTTACTTGTGTTTTAGAAGATAGATTTTATTTGGTCATTTGTAATAAAAATATGTTTCAACAATTGACGACCCTGCGACCTACATTTTGGTATTCGGTAAATATTACAGGATACGCCTTAATAGCTTAAATTTTTCATTACTTATAACTGACTTAAACCCAGGTTTACGTTTTGTATAATGGAATGTAATTAATTGTGTTTTATTCGGTATTATTCGGTTCTATATAATGATTTCACACAAAAAATACCATTTCTTTGCGAGCTATTTTCCACGAAACAAAGTTCAGTTGGATTTACTTTAAACACTTACAATTTACGTGTAAAATTTTCTTTTCATGCATAATGCATATGTTATCACTCATGTAAATCAAACGCCGCAGTAATATTTCCACTTCCTTGCAAATTGTTATTAAACACTGCGTCATGAACCTTTTAACCATCGATCTTAATTATACATTGTATGTACGTTGCTTTAGTATAATTAACTTTTTAATATAACCTTAATTTGGTAAAGGGAGATTTCCCATCAGGCTATAATTGTGGTCATCCCTGGGGACAGCCATGCTCCTGTAGTAACTTAGAGCTTTCATTATGCTGGATAAAAGGAATCCTTTGACCTCCTCCTTCATCATTCAATTGCATGCTTATAATTTTACAAAATATATTATTTCCAGAGATGATTTATTCCTGAAAAGTAAAAGGTATACTTATGTAGGCGTAAAAAGGTCGAAAAACTCAGCCACACATGAACACGCGTTTAACATAATCAGGTTCGAAGGACCAAATTTGACTTAAACTGCAACAGTGTAATTTTGCTCCTTTTTAATCCTCAAATGCTTTATAATGGTGTTTTATAGAAATACCTAAATGCCATAAAATAAACCTCATTTACACTACAATCAATATGTCACTTTATTCCATCTATTAGTAAGTACTATTTACGAAAATTGTTCCAAACTTACGAAAATTGTTTGTATTATGTCAATTTAAATTAATTTCACTTATATTGACAAATAAATAGAAATATTTATACAATTTGGAGCTGACTACACGTTTAAAAATAACGAAGACGGCAACATTTCATATAATGGATTCACAAAATTTTCAGGAAGAAAAACTTCGGTCAGGTCACAAAACAAACGACGTCTGAAAGTATATAAAAGGGGACAAAAACGCTTGGTCTTTTCAGTTCCATTCGCTCCATTAATTTAACTTGTAAATTACATTTTTAAATGAAAACGATGTTTAAGGTTTCTTTCGGTGCTTTCAAAATTGAAATAATTAGCGAAGCGGTTGTAGTCTGTCAAAACGAATTCTGTGAGGAATCTACTAAAAAACACTGACAATATACAAAAATAATTTACGAATTGCATGTAACGTGCATGAAGAGTATGTGTATTATAGTGCATGCGAATCGTGAGGGTTGTCGCTCTAGCGGTATTGGAGCGGCATCGGCAGTCCCTCTTCGACCACCGCGCCAGCTACCCGCGCGCCCGGCGCCCGTACGCGCGATACATCGACTACGATCGACCAAACGACAAAACTTCTACCACAACCCTATCCACAACCCTTAGAAAGCGACAAATATGACTCCCAAATACGACCGCGTGAACTCTTAAATTTTCACACCCTAATCTAACTTCCTCCCTAATTAGTGATCCTGCTTCAAATTCTCACATAATGCATCTCATGGGACAGTTCTACTGTAACCTATTTATACACAAGAAACGACTGAAACTTTCTACCTGCAACCTTTAAAGTTTACACGCTCTTTGTAAACTATTTACACGGTTTTAGAAATAGTTTTGGACTTTTTCATTTTTACCCCTCTAAACCTACTCGACTAGAACTCTAAGTGTGACCAAATACCTACCTAAATGTAGTATTGCAGTAAATTGTGTGACAAATATAGACTTTGTTAGTGTGTTTAAAGTGTTTAAATATAGTTAAAAGTGGCAGTTTTCAAACTAAAGTCGTAAATTTAGACTTCAATAAGTGTTTTAGTGTGTTTTGTGTGAATGTATCATCCCAAAAATATTGATTCATAACTTGGTAAGAAAAAGTATTGTTTATTACATGAATAGTTATTATTTAGTTACCTTTCATTTTTTAAATCCATTTTATTGTCTTAGAATAAGTTCTTAGTTATAATTATTATTCATTAAGTTCTGTATTGTTTCATTATTTTCAGTTATTATAAAAGGTCGACTTAATATGTTTTACCACGCTCAAAGTTAACGACGGTTCGTAGCACGAACATGCGATTAAAATAAGCCCATTAAAAACCTTGAAACAAAAATTTTAAATCCTTTAGATATTTTTTTAAAAATGGTAATACATAGAGCAAAAATCTTAAGAAATATATTCACTTATACAGGTATAGCTAATATAAATAATTTAAAGGCGACTTCTAATTAGCTTACTTTGCGATCGACGAAGTGACATATTTTAAATATAATAATAATGAAAAGTACATGGCTGTAAGAACTTTTCATAAATACTTCCTATTCTCATTAATTTTGCAAGATTTTGTTAGTAACCGACATAGCCGTAAAACAATTACCTATCTATAAAAATGTTAATTAAAAAGAAGATGAACGTAGTAATGAAGACGTTGGACTCATTTATACTACGTTGGCAAACAAACACTATTACAATCGCGTACTTATTAAAATACTTCTACAAGAGCGGAAGTTGGCATTTGTTGAAAATTCGCAAAATGTTTTTAAACGTTAACCAGGCGAGTGTCCCACTTTTTATTTAGCTCATGAGGACATTTAAATTTTGCATGGTCCTATTAACTGGGTAAAGTGATTAAACTGAAACAGAGAAGATTCATAATAATCAAAAGTATTCAAATTGACAGCGTTATTACCTAAATAATATAATCTGTATTCAAAAGTTATAACAACATTATAAACATGGGAACATTTATATGACAATTGTTTAAGTACTAAAACATTGGTACAAGTTTGGGATTTCGGCAAAATAGCTCAGCCTACTTTATATCTCAATTTAAGCTACTTTAGAACTTACACCGTCAACTGAGTCTCATGTTAAATTATTAAAATATTATTCTACATAGGAATTAAATTGGTATATTATAAATATCAGCGAATTGTGATGAAACAACGTCATAACAATTGTAACAAAAAGCTCTACATTTTCTCATTGTATTTTATTACTAACTAGCGACCCGCCCCGGCTTCGCACGGGTGCAATGCTGATACTAAATATACTACAGAGAAACTGATGTTATTAAACATAAACCTTCCTCTTCATCACTCTATCTATCAAAAACCGCATAAAAATCCATTGTGTAGTTTTAAAGATTTAAGCATACAAAGGGATATAGGGACATGGAAAGCGACTTTGTTATATACTATGTGATATACATAATTTTTCAATCCTCTTTGACACTTTATACTAATATAGCTTTTCATATTGAACAAGATTTCTTTAAGCAAGCGTTCTTCAGCATACTTCGCTAATTTTTCAGCATTATCAAGAGTATCTATTGATAAATTTCTGAATAGTAGCTAGATTATTATAGAATTGTCACCAAGCAGCTGCGTTTGCCTACGTATACGAAGATCATATTATTCAACTTGTGCCAAGTCCAATGACATCGCGGGTATTTTTAATATGGTTTTACAATGCCAAGCACTTTATACTACTTATTTATAGTATACATATACGAGTACGTATCCCTTCGCCATAATAACATCGCAAGTACCAACCCTGAAATAAACGATTTGGTATTTAGAGAGCTAATCAGAAACTATTTAGAATAAATAAATACGAAGTAATGCGAATGTAAGTCGTAGTAAACATCTTTAGTTACAGGATTATATATGACATCTTAATAAATACCCGTAACGTTATTCTTAGAGTCATGTTCGAAGCATCGCTAAAAATATTCCACGCGTCTGTACTTACTATTAATTTGGAACTTTAAAAATGTTCATCCTCCATAACATTATTTAAATCGAGAAGTTCCAACAGACGAAGAGACGCTAGAATAAATTTATGAACGGCTGGTATATGAAAATGTTTACGAGTTAATAAAATTAAAACGGTAAAACTCCATAAATATTTCGTATTTTTAAAACTGATTTGTTCTTTTATTACATACAAATACGATCTTGTATATCGTTTATGATGTATGTATTAAGTAATATTCATAGGACATTGTTATTAATACTAAATGTTTATTTATTTAGTTATTAAAAGTTTACAGACTGAAGAAATTTTCAACTACGCGAGAAAGCTATCTCTGCCAGCGAACTTTAAAATTTAGTCTATGACTTTAGACTGGCAGAAAAAGTCAAAGGCGAAATAAAATTGTAAATTGAATAATTACTTCCATAAAAGTATGAAAATTAAGTTTAATATGACGAAATAAACCTGTAAAGTTTTATATTTGATGAGTTCACGGAAGGATTTACAGTAACTCAACCCTTTACAGTAACGATCCACCTGAATTGCGTTTTTTCCAACGGATTTTCCAAAGTCAATTGATTCAACTTGGAAAACGTGAATGATAAGAGGCGTGTTTACCTTCAATACACGATGAAATTCATTTTGAATAAGTAATATTTGTTTTGTTCGTATTGCCGAGTAATTAAACCAGACAAAATGAAATGAATATTGCATGTATGCAATGTAAAATTTATATTTTAATAGATCAGAATGTTAATTATCTTTATATACGTTTGCGTATGACCGTAAATGTTTATTTTTTATTGTTAGGATAAATATGTCAGAAAATTTATTAGAAGAAAAAAGCGAAAAAGATAAGTCTTTGCCTTATTTACATTCTCTAAGTCACTTAGAACTTTTTTGATACAAAAATTATATTTTACTAGCTGATTCCCGCGGATTTACCCGCGTTTAAAAAGTAAATAAGAATACATATATGCATGCGCATAGAGCGCGCGCTAATGGATTTTTTCAAAAATTAAAGTAGCCTGTGTTACGCCTTAGACCTTCAGCTATCTTTCAGTGAAAGCCTCGTCAAAATCGGTCCAGCCGTTTAGAAGATTAGCTCAGTCAAACAGACAGACAGATAGATTGACAGACAGACAGACAGACAGACAGGAAGACAGACGGACGGACAGACAGACAGACAATTTTTTTAATTGCATTTTGGTTATAGGTACCTATCGTGTATACTTTCATATGCATTGAGTAAAAAAATTGTTATTTTGAAATCACAAACAGACACTTCAATTTTATTTATTTGTATAGATCTGATTCATCAATTGAAATACCTAAGTAATGTCCCATTATCACAGTAAATATTAAATGGAACGTGAGAAAGTCAGCATAAGTTAATGTCAGTCAGTCTGACACCATCATTCAATTAGAACAGTTACCACAATCCAGTTTCAGTAATTGCTCCGACCAAGTTTTCTACTTACGCTCGTTCATTTTGAAACGACTATCCAGTGAAGATTTACTATGTGGAATGTTCATATGAACGTTACATTTTGTATTATAAATAGGTGGCAGTTTTAAAACGTTTTTTGCGAATATTATGAAGCATTCATTATGCATACAGTTTTCTTATGTTTTCGCTTGATTTTGGCAGATAATTAATGATTTCTTGTAATTTCGGTCAAGGGAAATTTTTTACTATCTCACTTTTTTTGCATTGACGATCCAAATAGGTGTCTGTTGAAGGCCTGCACCAAGCTGCAACACATCCTAATTATTATAAATGCGAAAGTCCGTTTATTTCTATGTTTGTTTGTTTGTAACGTCTTCACGCTTTAACTTCTCAACCGATCGTTATGAAATGTAACACACACATAGAAACGGGAGGGATAGAAAAGTAACTTTTATACCTACAACCAACATACTTTTACATCTACGGCCTCTTGATAAGATTGAATTGCATTAGAACTACACCTGAAGTATTCAAATCTAATATTTAACGCGAGCGAAGCCGCAGGTGAAAATTAGTATAAATATAAATCCTCCAATTTTATAATGTAATCCACTTGGTAAGGCAGACACCAGAAGAGTTCGTACTTAAGACTCAGGAGTAGCAACGTATCTGAGGTCAACCTCCGACGAGGCTCTGTACTTACCAGGGGTTAATTAGAAATATCCATGGGTGGCAGTGGCCACTCATTTAAGTATGTTTTTTATGTTATAATAAATACTACATTAATACAATAACAATTGTGTCAGATTACCAGTTATTCACTTGCCAATTTTGTATAAACATCCCTTAATTCGAAATCGGATTGGAACGTTATGTTTACAAAACTACCAGCACTATATTAGTGATGTATCAGGATTATGCAAAACCACAGCAATTGCTGTCCAAGCGGCTTTGTATTGACATGAATTAGCAATTCGATTTACCACAAAGAATAACAATTGCTTGTATAGTTGATCATTGAATCTTTCGTTTTATATATTAACATCAGTTCTATTTAGTACGTGTGCTGTTTTTTGCTAACTCTTTTTGTAATTAAGAGTTTAGAACTTTTAGCAACTGCAAACACTGAGCATCAAAACTTGCCAAAAATACACAATACTTACCTATATCATATAATTATGTTTAAAATTAAAGATAAACACAACTCCATAAATTATCTATTTATTTGTTGAAGAATACCAACTAAGTACATAAAATGATCTTATAATAATATTATAACTAGAGTTTTTATCTATGTACTTAAATTATGGGTTTGCACAAGATTGGAACAAAAGTTGAATCAAAATCAAACGGGTTAACGTCCTTACATAAAAAAATGAAAATGCGTATCACACTGCGCATTTTGAAATACATATTTTTATTATATGCATATTATCAATACTAATAACAATATTTACTTCATTGGTAAGTGGTCACTGCCGCCAATGGACATCTACAACCAACACTATAATTATAGAACAGTAGTAAATAGGTAATGTTGAATTTAAATCTTTGTTGTCTTTTGTTAATATAAAAATCATATGTAGATATTTTTAATGAATATTTCTAATAGATTTTAAAAAGTTTGGAATATATGACCCCTACCGAGGTGTAGTAAATAAAGGAAGAACATAAAAAATAAGTATTACCTCTAATCCAAATAACACAGATTTTAGGAAGAGGATATATAGAGACAAATTTTGAGTCGTGAAAATTTTATCGTAAATTGACTAAATTCTCCTTTCTCGGAAACCGGAGGTTAATAATGAGATTCAATTTCCTCTGAGAAGCGTTCATGATGAAAAAATATGAAAATGTGAAAATTATCGCGCACAGAGTAACATCAGTACCGAAAAATATTAGGCACCTGTATTGTTATTATGCTCCTAAATGAGATAATATCAAAATATTAATTCACCATAAATTTAATTTAATGTCCAATTTGTTTCCTAGCTTATATAAAACCATATTATTATTGTACCTTCCATACAGGCATTGAGGATGGAAAATCTTGAAAAGCTTTTTATTTTATGGGTGTCTACATTACAAAATGATCATATTATTGTCAAATATTAATTTTATTTAGCTTTAGTAAGTAAAATATCCGTTCGTTTTTATATAGGCAATAAAAAATACTTCAACAACATTTACGAATTATTAAATTGTTTCATGGAACAGTTACGATACAATTCGTAAATAAATTAAATTTACACTCTAACGTATGAAGATACATACAAAAATACGAGTATTAATGCATATACCACGTCAGCATATATCATGCGTTTCATATAAGTTAACATGTCTTACTTTTTACGATACTTAATAAACGCAAAAACAGATAAACAAACACGTTTTGTCCAATAAAAAGTAAAATGCAGATAATTAAAACAGAAAAACAAATTCCAACAACAATATTATATTCCTAGAATTATCAATCTTCAGAAATTTGTTAATTAACTTACTGAAAACGAAGTATAAATGTTTATCTAAATACTTGATATTTGAATTACATATTTTAGCAATTTACAAGGTCTTTGATCATATCTTGAATTTATACTTCTAAAGAATGAATTATTATTTACTTTGATCAACTAATGAATTCCTCTGTATTCAGTAATTTAGAGTTTGGGCAGTGGAGCACTATCAAATTCCGCTGAATCTAATTTTAAGTGATCGATTGGCAAGTGTCCTAATGATGAATCCCA
Organism: Urbanus proteus proteus; assembly: GCA_018251915.1. NCBI lineage: Eukaryota > Metazoa > Arthropoda > Insecta > Lepidoptera > Hesperiidae > Urbanus > Urbanus proteus. Next base: position 8,319 of record DWPV01007597.1, read on the forward strand.
ATCAACAAGAGTGTCAATTGTTCTAATTCTGTTGTAATTACAGCTGGGAAATTAACAGTTGATAGAGATACGTCGAGGTTTCCGACGAAAACAATATAATTACTGGCATTCAAGCGCGAATGTTGGGAGTAAATAACCCGTAAATCTTAGTGTCAGTCGTAAAACACACTTTTTCCAGACATGAGGTAGATTTCATGTGTTAAGAGACACTTATATAAAACGTTTCAACTTAGTCCTCTCGAGTATGATTGTGTGTATTATAATGACTTTAGGTAGGAATTATCCTATCAAATACCCTTATAAGCGGCAGTTGTTACTTAAAGTAATGTCTATAATGCAAAAATGATTAATATGGGAACTAAAATTAAAATGTTTTGCGATAACTCATAAACTTCTCTAACTTGAGAAAACGCGAGGACCATTATGCATAGAGTTATAATATAATAGAGAAGGGGGGGACCAGCTCAAAATGTCCGTTGATAAAAAGAGAAAGCAAACTACCGAACCTAACCTAATAAATAAATAATTTGTCATCTTCCCTTGTTTATTATTTGTTGGGCACTCGCACTATCACGCCTGTCTATGGCTGTCCTACTCTATGTAACTCCTTCCCATTATGTCTACCACTGACAAAGTTTTTACTGTAATCCTAATTATTATAAATGCAAAAGTCCGTTTATTTGTTTGTTTGTTTGTTTGTTTGTTTGTTTGTAAGGCTTTCACGCTTTAACTACTCAACCGATCGTTATGAAATTTTGCACACGCGTAGTAAGGGGTCCAGAAAAGGACATAGAGTACCTTTCATCCCGAAAAAAACGTACTACTCCCAAGGGATAGAAATGTAACTTTTATACCTACAACCTACTTTGATACTTACGGGCTCTTTATGCGAATGTACTTATTAGCGCGAGCGAAGCCACGGGTAAAAACTAGTAGTATGTAAAAGTAACATTGTTAAGGTATTCTAGTACTAGTCCTTAAAACGTACTTAGTACATACAATTTTATTACGTTCTAAAATGTTTTAATACCCACGTGAAAATTGGAAGAAAAAATTGTTATCGCAGATGCAATACCTATCAGATTATATAATGTACCTTCATTATATAAAACTGCATAAACATTACATGTCAAAACATTAACACCAAATACATTAAGCGGAGCCGAAGTGGGAATACGGGATTAAACAGGAAATGATTAACTAAATTTAGGATGCCATGTGTTATACATTCCGGCACCTCCACCTTCCAGCAGGTGATCAGTGTAAACGTGGAACAGAACAAATCAAAGCAATTCCTGTGCTTTATATCGATCGAGTTAAAAATAAAGATTAAAGAATAATTGTTCAACAGATTGAAGCTATTTGGTTTTTACGACGGTAGAGTTGAGAGAGGATTACCTAATATTACTTAAACATCATTGCTTCCACCTCAAAGAGTACCCATAATACATTTTATAGAATTTATTTTAAATTTAAAAAGTTCACGACCATGTGTTTTTTATATGATGGAAATAGCAAACGAGCATGCAGTCCACTTGATGGTAAGTGGCCACTACTGCCCATGGACATCGGTAATCAACCTGAAGTCGACCACAGATACGTTGCTACCCCTGAGGACTAAGTTAGAACGCCTCGAATAAGTATGTCTCCCTAACCACACTCTTCAAACCGGAACACGGCAGCGCTACACTGCTATTATAAGGCAGAAATAGGTGTGTATGTTGCAATTGCAGATAGTATTTTTTTTATTTGAAGATGTTATCTGGTATGGCATATCTAGGTATATAATTACATACTTCCATTTTTCATTTGTAGGTACGAAATTGAGTCGAAGAATTGTCTTCGACGTGTTTTTAACCATCAAAAAATGCAAAGGAGATCATTCAAGTCTCTAACATTTTGTACCCAAAAATGAAAGTGCCGGCCGGAATAATAATATTACACAGACGTCCATATGAATGAAAGTTCTTGGTCAATGCACTGTATGAATTTTAAGTCGCTAGGATGATCCAGAAAAATTAGAAACTTGTGAATCAGTAACGGCAACGTAGATGATAACAATATATAGATACCTCAATCTTCCTTGCAATCCCTTGGTGGCGACCGGTCAGCCTTATACACTTCGCACTCCACTTATATTGGGGTCCCGCGACCCACCGCAAAATAAATATACCTAATAATAACATACGTGATGAGCTCCGAATTATGACTGAATGTTATTGTGTGTAATGTCCGAAATGTCAAGTATTTAAAATTTTGAATTTAGATTTATT
>DWPV01007598.1:0-10591 GCA_018251915.1 Urbanus proteus proteus
GATTTTTCAAAAATTAAAGTAGCCTATGTTACGCCTTAGATCTGTAGCTATCTTCCAGTGAAAGTCCCGTCAAAATCAGTCCAGCCGTTTAGCAGATTAGCTCAGCCAAACAGACAGACAGACAGACAATTTTTTTAAATTGCATTTTCGTTATAGATATCGTGTATAATTTCACATGCATTGACTAAAAAAATTTAATTTTGAAACCACAAACAGACTCTTCAATTTTATTTATTTGTATAGATGTATGGATATTTATTTTTACCTGGATATAAGTATACTCGTATGCCTATATAAGTTCTTTACAAACCTAATTTATAAATTTCGGTTATGCTCTTTGAAAGTCTTATTACGTCGCTACAAAAGATAAAATAAACCTTACTAATGTCATTTTCCTAGAAATTGAGTAACCCATTGCTTTATATAAAGAGTAAAAGTTTTCAAGTGTACAGGGTAAGGTAAACCTATTTATAAACTTATGTTAGCAAAAGTGCCCTAACTACTAAAATATTTACGAATCTTTCAATATGTAACTACTTTGAGAAAGTTAGCAAATAAAGAAGTGTAATAGTCAGGTATACTTTCGGACAATCAAGTAGTAGCATAGCTAAGCGTAGCGTTTATAGTTGTGAAGCTACGATATTTTAATATTAATTTTTTGATAGTTTATGCAACGTCGACCGCAAACAGGGACTGCTCATTCATTCGTCCAAAATCACTATTGGAAAATTGAGGAAGTTATAGTTTTAGCTTCTATGACTATATTAGTTTGTTTGGAATAGTTGGGCTAAATTTTTCAGCGACTTACAACGGTCAATCAACATCAGAGTAATTTTAATGTATTTTAATATAATTCATGATCGGAAAATTTAAAGTGCAAGCTATATATTTGACTAATGCAAATACATAAACAGTTATTTCTTTACAAATAAACAGTTATTTCTCAATAGTACGAAACGCATCTAGTCTACAGAATCTAATATAATATTTGTGTATTTAATTACAAAATTAAAAACATTAATCTCACAAATTTCCTATAAACATATAATGTTTTCATGTGTATGCAAAGGCACGGTAGTTTAAATAGCTCTAATGTATTGTTTAAATTAATCGCAAGCTGATGAGTTAAACGAGACTATCCCAATATATTTCATTTTTTAAATTATATATACAACTAGCGACCCGCCCCGGCTTCGCACGGGTGCAATGCTGATACTAAATACACTACAGAATAAACTGATGTTATTATACCTATAAAACTTCCTCTTAAATCTCTCTATCTTAAAATAAAAACGCTTCAAAATTCGTTGCGTAGTTTTAAATATTTAAGCATACATAGGGATATAGGGACAGAGAAACCGACTTTATTTTATACTATGTAGTGATATCAAAAAGCGAGTTCTCGAAGGAATATCACCATTATTTTCATAACATAAAAGAGTGTAAACCTGAAAGTCATTGTATCAGTTAAGAGCCTGCAAACGTTGTAAAGGCTTCTCATTGTCACAAGCGTATCCCAGGAGCCGTCAGATAAAATGAAAAGCTTGCACTTGTGACGTATTCAGTATCGTTTGCATGATGCTCTAGGCTATATTACGTCATATATATTTTATGAGATATCTTGCGAGGGTGCACGGAATCTCATAAACGGTTACGGTTACGGTTTTTTTATTTACTAGCTACTAGCGGTTTCACCCGCGGTAAAAAAGTAAAAAGGATTACATATTTAAACATAGCGCGTGCTAATGGTTTTTTTTTTCAAATTGAAGTTGCTTATATTACGCCTTAGGCCTTCAGCTATCTTCCAGTGAAAGTCCCGTCAAAATCGGTTTAGCCGTTTAGAATATCACTTCGGCCAAACAGACAGACAAAACATTTTTCAATTGCAGTTTCGTTATAGGTATCGTGTTAATCTTATTTTGAAATCACAAACAGACACTTCAATTTTTTTTTATTTGTATACATTTTTTTGTTTGTACACAGGAACTTTATAAATTAATTTCTTTTGTTAAAGTTTCATAATAATGTTATTATGGAAATCAAATCTTAAAACATTGTGGTTTGCATAACATCACAAGCAAACTACATATGTTTCTGATATAATTTAACCCACTCAATCTTGCCTACATACCATGTTTATGCATGAAGTGCATCCTATGCAATATTCTTGGTCTTTGGGTGCTGAGCTATTTCTGTAGTCAAACATAGCATGCGAGAAGTCAAAGGGTCAATCAAGAAATTGTTCGAACGAAAATCATATTGTGACCTAGAATTTGTGATTTGATTGTAAATACAAACAACTTTGAAGTATTTGATTCAAGACAAGCTTTTCGTAGCAAATGGCGTGAAACTGACGTATTTGTAGCATACACATGCTACAAATTAGCTAGCGCCTTAAAAATGCTAGTGGCAAACTTAGATAAATGAAATAGATAGATTACTCACCGCCTTATATTTGAGTGAAGCCAAAAAACTACGCTACTTTCATGTATTTATATGCACACACTTACACAAAACTAGTGTAATTTATTTTCAGTACCTTTAGTTTATTTGCGCTCACATTATCACTTTTATAACCCGACCATTTTAAAAACGGCTTCATTTTTTTGTTATGATAGATCTACCTACTTTATTTATCTGAAGTTAGCGCCTTAAAAATGGTAATAGCAAAATCTAGTTCAATGTTTTATTAAATCTATATATTAACACAAAATACATATAAAATGTAGAGTCTGGTTGCTCTACTTTTTTCAACAGAAATGATATGAAAATAACATTTAACCTCGTAATCAAAACAACGTAAACGTAATTATGAAAACTTAATACGGTCTAGTTTTAAAGTATACCGTGATTCATTTTACACCAAAACCGACAAAACAGTATACAATTTCAGTGAGATTTTATTTGCAGCTGAAACATTTTCCTCATTTCACCCAGTGCATACGAAACATCATTTATTTCCATCGACAGCTCGGAATCGAGGGCCTCGTAACGCCTCCTGCAAGTGGCAGAGAGGGCGCGAGAGATGTGAAACTGAAAAAAGTGAAACACGACACCGACATGCTTTTTCTAGCTTTTTAGGTCGAGCCTGTCGGCGTGAGGTGCATTAGTCGTAGCTAGGATACGTTGCGTTTGAGAGTTTTAGAAAGCGTTCGGATTGGATCAAACGAAATCAGTTTTGTCTTTTTAGTGCTTAGGTGAAATACTTGCTTTGTCTGAAATACTCGTACGTTGTTTTTAATTATAAATGTCTTACGCTTGTTAAAATGATTTTAGTCCTATAATAATTTCAATCATTACTACTAGTAGTACTAGTACTCGTTGTGATTATATATGTCGGAGTGACATATTTTCATAAAGATTATTTGCATTAGTTTTTGTATTTACCTAGCGACTAGTCCAAACGTTGTAACTTCTAAATAAAATATTATTTATCACAAATAGTAATACTTAAAATGAAAAGTAATTTTTATAAATCATTAAGTACTAAATTTTACAGTGTAGTTGTTAGTTGTAGTTTGCTAACTTCCTAGTCTAACGTAATAAAATGGCTTACTTGGCTCTTCTCGGGAACTCAAACCATTTACGGAGAAATTGTTGTAAAGCTTGCTATATTTGTACGGGACTTCTTAGATGGGAATAATGGAATTTACTATTATTTAAATAAAATACATTTAAACAAATATATCATACAAAAGTCTACCTGACCGGGAGTCTGAAACCTTTACATGTCAGATATGTCCCATACATATGTATTTACGACTTACTTATGAGGTAATTTTAGTATGTCCTTAGGAATGAAAATTCGCCTGTGTTTCTGTGTTTTAAGTAAAACAAATGTTCTATATTGAGTTTTTTACATAAGTTCATGAGTGACCTTTACCAGCACAAACCTATTGTTTGTCTGCTACTACCTATCTACATAGAGTAAGTAATGAGGTATTGTATGTCAGAAATCATTAAAACTGTAAATACGCTATTCGTTTGAAATATACAACAAAATTTTGCAATTCCATTGAGAAACTAACTAAACGGACTAAACAATGAAATGTAGCAACATTGTAATTCTGCAACTTCCAACTTTTGCATTCAATTTGAACTCCCAAACTCGAGCTTGATGCAAATATTTTATCTGTTAGAACTGTTTTAGTAAGTTACCTTCAAAGGAATCTTTTATATAAAACATTAAAATATATCTATCAGAACTAAAATAAGACAAAGTAACTGCTACAGAAGCTTTTTACTTACAATGTTTGTAAAATATTGTGAATGCATTAAATTATCGTTTCCCAATGTAAAACCTTATGTCTGTGTATTAAAGCTTATTTTGTCGGCTATGTAGTATACAGATACACATTCTTCCGGACATTATACCATTATGCCGTAAAGTGCGGGTCTTAAATAGGTCCACTCTGTCTCTTCCCGTAAGTGATCAGCAGCGTCTATCCATGTAACATGAACTCTCACTACGGTCACCAACACCCATACACCAACCTCTAATAGTGGATGATGTATGGATGAATACACATATGTATACATACATACATGTATGTATCCATTTATTTATCCATAAATATCAACAATTAAAATTCATCCGATTAAAATAATTTCAGCACATAGACGGTTAACAACGAAATCCGTGGATTAATTACGTAAAAGCTATAAGAAATAAGTAGAACTATATAATAATAGTGAAAATGAGTACTAACTTAATAACAATCTTGCAGTCCTTTAAACAGCGTTCCTTGAACCAAGATTATCGACCAACCAAAATTTGACCTATGACCTTTTGCTTTCGCTCTGGAGCAAGATGAGGTTATGTTTGCTCAATCAGATCCACAGAAATCTGCGTACTGTATCTTTCCTATATATTCTAAATTGTATTTTACCATTTATTTCTTAAGTTTTTTTAATGTTTATATCAAATCCCACATGTGTATGCATGTATCCCAGATAGCTAAAAGAAAACCCTTGAAAATAAGTTTCGCGTACAGCTATTACTATCCCATTATTATTCAATTCTTCAATTTGGTAATATATCCGCTATATACATACATATAATAGTAGTATGTCCAAATTTCAAGCAGCTAGTTGAAGCTAGGTGCAATTCAAGATATCAAGCTCCTTAAAACAGGCCGAACGGACAGAAAAAACAGCCGACCTAGGCTTAGTAATAAGGTCCGATCACGAACTTTAAAAAGGTAATATCAATATGACCTCGTTGGATCGGTATCGTCTATCGTGCGATACGAATACATGAGGAACAACTGCCGACATTACCTGAGCTTTTTGTGGAGCCGTAAAACATCAAAGCTCCAGTAAATGTCGACCCAAATTGCAGGCCCGCTACAAACACGCACCTATACAACAAATGGCGTCATCGGCTGGATAGAAACGCATGCGATCGACAGGTACGACAAAGGTTAACGTCAGCGAGCGGCGGCCGGCGCACGCGGCCGCCCCCTGACCTTTAGAGCCTCCTCCCGCGGGAGAGCGTAATCCCTCCGCATTACCACGCGGCGATATATTATCCCTGAAACCGTCGTCTCATAGCATCGAAGCGTCTCTCGAGTGAGGATTAGCGCTTTATTGCGAGCGCACCTGTCTAGGTGGGCGAGCGAGGCGCGCACTGCTGCAGGCCGACGCCGCGACGGCGCGTCGGCGCCGCGCATGCGCTCTGGACGCCACTAAAAAATGAATTCCCGTTTCCCGCACTGTGAGCCGCACGCTCGTCGCAGCCGCCGCGTTTCGGTGTTTTCCGGCGAGAGTGGAACCGCGCCCGATCCGCGAGTGACCTGCGGGGTGTGGTCGTGTGTGTGTCGCGAGGCGGGGGGCGAAGGCCGATGCGGTGAGTGGCGCGCGGAGCATGCACCCCGAGGGGCTCGCGCGGCCGGCCCGTCCGGCGGGCTGCTAGCGGCCGCGGCATGGCGCGCCGCGCCGCCCGCGCCCGCGCCTCTCCTCTCGCACCATGAGCGACCTGCAGGCCACCTTCGAGTTCTCCGTGGAACTCTACAAGTTCTACAATGTCGACCTGTTCCAAAGAGGGTGAGTCGCACCTTTAGGTAATCGTAATTCACCACATGTGCACCCTACGCCGTTACTGATAATGAATGATAAGAGTGTTTACGCTTATGTTAACACGGAAAACAATATACTCATGGGAAAGTTCAATGATAAAGTTAATAGTATTATTGTATTACCATAAAATTTGCCTAATTAATATTATAGTTTCTATGTAAATCTTTTTATTAACAAGGATATTTATTAACAATTGATTGAATTATATGATACGCTTGTCTCAAGAACTCTATCGTTACGTGGTTGCATGAATCTGCCGAGTGCGTAGTACTTAATTAATTAGCAGTTCATCGGTACGCTAATAAATAAGGTTGTGCGTACCTGCCTATTGCCGTTATTGAAGAGCAAATAGCCCTGGCCGAGTGAGTGAACTAGTTAAGTATATATATGGTATTAACCTAGATTTTAGTGTTACATAATGGAGAGCAAATAGGCAGAGTACAATAGAAGTCCTCTATAAGCCGTGTCATATTCCGTAGACTGGAATGGATACTCTTGTTTTGACATCCACACTGTCACGACTACATGTCCCCACACGGGACCACTCGGCCATTGCTCACATGATATCTCATCTTTATAAAATAATACCATCTCATTTAGATCATAAAAGTCAATGCTGATTCATGTATGACACGTTTGATCCTGGACTAATTCAGAATGGCTGATACCTAATCGAATACGATGTTTAAGATAAAGACAATGTTTAATATTGCCACACATTCAAATAGTCCTGAAAGCCATCCATATAACCTCGATTCTTCAGGTATTACTTATCTTGATTGATAGCAAAATAAAACCAAAATTAATAGCCCTAAATAGAACAATTTATATCGATAGATTGTTAACATGTTCTTAAATAATAAACACCAAAATATTATCAATTGTAAACAATAAATAATTCATTTATAAGGCGATTTATAAAGTTTCACCTGTTTCAGCCCAATTACAGCAGTATAATATTGCTGTTTTAGCTTTAAACGATATGGTAAGATAGGTATACTATCCTATACATACTTATCCTAGCCGGTCCAATTTAGACCACAGGTATGGCAACATCTCTACATTATCTGTGCCTAACCTGATGTAGGACCCTAATCTTATCTGAGGTTGATTACAGATGTCCACATATTCGTTTACTACCTTATACATAGTATAAAAAAATATTTATACTTTAATGCTAAATTAAAAGAAATAATTAAAGAAAGAAAATCTGATACGGAAACGGAAAGATAAATTAATTCATGCTTGTGAATACCTATCATATGGTTATATGGGACCCTAAAGATGTCTCTATCTTGTCAAGATAACAGAAGAGAATAACAGAACGAGTATATAGAATTTGAAAGACGTTATTCCCTTATGCAAATCTTAACCTTACTGACCAAGAAAGACTTTTAGACAATCGAAAACCTACAAAATCATCATGCAGATATACAACATGTGTTTATTTCAGACCCAAAGGTACATCCATACATCGTTAATATGTAACATATTAACGATCGTTAACATATTATATGTTAGTTGCAATTTTACTTAAAATCTATATTAGTGTTGTTGGAATATTTATTTTACTCCAATGGCTATCTCCACACAGAGCCATTGGATGGAGCAGTCCGGTCTGACAGCAATCATCCTTGAAGCTTCGTAAGCGATGTAGCACACACGTAGCCTTTTTTCGCATAATGGCATGAAATCCGTCTTTGCGATAGTTCGCAAACATGCCCGATGCGCTACGCCGCCACGGCAGGCCCAGCAGCATCCTAAATACATTATCATATTGGACGCGCTGTTATTAATTTGCATCCTTCAAAAATCGTCGATTCTCTTATTTTTGCATTTTCAATCAAGAAATTACCTCAAGCTGATAGTAAGTATAAGTAGTTTTTCTATCAGATTAAGAAAGGCAAACATATATATCAAATTCATATTCAAATATATATATCAAAAAGGTTTGAAGATGTTATACAGGTACATGAGAAAGGCTTTTAAATATATTTAAACAGTTACAACTTAGTATAACTAATCCTATCTTGGGTTTATTATACATAGATAGATATCCATGCGTGGCCGTTGCCTCTAACTCTCATGGTGAATTACATGATCATTTGATGTCTGTTAATTAAGAACTCATCAATGCGCATTTTGTTAAATTTATTTTACAGCTTCACTCTTTTAAGACTTCCGGTATACTTTCCTCAAAGTATGTAAATTGTTCATTATAACAATTTAAATATGATAGAAACCATCATGACATTTCATTATACTTATCTTTTTCATTATGATGATAAGATAGGATCGTACAACAGGTAGTATAGTAGTAGTATAGCAAGACACACTTGTAATGGCTAAATGTTGGGACAGGAACTATTAGAACTTTATTTCCTCTGTCCCATAAGGGTGTGACTGTTTGACGTGGGAAAATTGAAATGCCCTTTAATCACGCCCCCCTTCCTGTATGTTATGTAGACTATAAATTTGTAATGAACCGATTACAAAATCAATAAAAATAGGCAAACGTTGTTTCTGGCATATTTCTTCTATTCTACAGCCATAACCGGCGCTTAAGCCTAGTTTTGATTCTACTTCGATTATGTGTTTAATTTATCAAATGAATTGAGACTATATTATATACTTGCTAAATTGTTATTGCTCATATCCAGCCTTTATGTAGAATTACAGATATAAATGATGAATTTAGATTTCTGTTCTGGTTCTGGGTGTATCTGTATTCATCTTTATATGTGTCCCTGGCACCCACGAAATTTCTGGGGCATGGGGCAATAAGTATATTTAAGCATACATATAAATTAAGTGTCAATAACTTTAACGCAAAGGCAAAAGAACTCTTCGTAAACTCTATATCTGAGTTTTATGTGAGTTATTTATATTATTATGATTATGTGAGTTATTTATATTATTCTCAAGGATATATAAAATCTTCTAGCATTTCACATTTGAAACTGTTTGCTGGTATTTAATATATTAAAGTCAAGAATGCTTTTACCTAATTCTACTATCGCGTGCCCTCTTGAACGATTGCCAAAATATTAAAAGGTACTTTTACTATACGTTATTTACGGCCGTAAGGTTTGTATTAGGTTTATTTTTTTTTTAATTTCATTATTTTTCGCATTAAAAGGTCATAAAGTTTAGGGTCTCTTTACGATGTCCAATGTTTCATGCTCTATGCTATAGTTGTTGAACGTTTTCTGTTGTATCCATGAGTTTAACCAATTGTGCCTTACGACAATTTCTACAATTTCTCTCACTTGATTTTTAAGTTTGAAGTTGCAATCGTACAACAATCTACAATAATTAAACAAGTATATATATATATACTTACATTTTTCTTAATTTCTTAATAATTGGAAAATAATTAATTTAATGAGTAAAGTCAAACGATTTTTCAAGACTAAGCGAACATATTGCGATATATACCTATCAGTGTTTAGGCACTGCACTAGATACCAATGACGTCATTTCGCTAATTTGCCAATCACACGCCAACTAAACGAGGGGTGCTCCAGAGCCCCCGTTGACAACGAACACGCAATTAGGTGAATGTGATTAACTGGGATGACTCATACACCGAATTGGATTTAATTAACAAAATTTGGATTTTTTATGTTCATAATATTATGATGGTTATAATGAATCAATCCTAAAAAACCTTCTCCACTTTATAATAATATACATGTTACTTTTGAATGCAACACTATTTCTTATAAATTAAATTTTAAAATAATCTTTTTCTTTCTTATTATTATAACCCTATACATGATAGGTAATTGTCTGCTATTTACTTTTATAAGCTGTATTCATAAAGCTAGATACGTACAAGAAGGTATGTACATACAAGAATGTAAATTACAAGCTTTCCAAATGATTAGTGGATCTCTTTTGTTCACTTTCTGTTATCTACTAAATCAAGCAACACATTCATGGACAAACATGTACAGACAATTATGTATCAAAAGGATTTTTCTACATTAAAAGTTACGACAGTAGTATATAGGTTTTTATAGCTTTATGTTCAAATTAATTGTTAAAATGCTTTGGCTAACTACATAGAACGCGCGTGTGGAGTTTGTGACCCGTTTCTAAATTAAACTGGCACCTGTGTCGCTTTGTTACGTTACGTTTATTGCTGCGTTTTTATTATTAAAAGTTTTTTATTTAACCTGCGACATTGCTGCGTATTTTATGATCAATTCTAGCCTTATATCATCGTCATTATTTTGCCATTGCTGGGCACGGATCACTTCTACTGAGAAGAACTTAGCACTTAACCATTTGGTGCATATTGTTAATAGACTCTCTATACTATTTGCGCTGTAGCATGGTGCGGGTGACACTGTCAGTAACGATACGTTTTACTCTTTAATGTTGACGCGATTTACGAATTATGAATCAATATTTCAGCTGTACTACATTCGTAATATATTAAATCATTAATAACCGTAGAAAATTTAATTAAAGCCAATCAGAATGTTCTAGTTTACAAATAAAATGT
>DWPV01007599.1:0-10590 GCA_018251915.1 Urbanus proteus proteus
ACAAAGATTTAATTAAATCACAAATGTATCATGATATAACGAACAATTTGAGCTATTTTCCTAAAACTTGTCAAATATGTAAAGACAAAAAAAAACCTATTTATTAATAGTTTGAAAATATCTTTATGTTCTCCTGTAAAATTGACTTTTTAGACTTACGATAGTTTACTTGGGCGCCATCGATTTGAATTTCATTCCTATTTCATAGGAAAAGCGTTATTGAAAATTGAAATAGCAAATACGCAAGTAAAATGTTAGACAAGTTGGTATCAATGGAATATGTGGTATAATTTTCTTTTAAATTGCATTACGAAACTCAAAATATTCTCCGCGGTAAAATTTAAGACAACAGATATTTTGGAAAATATCGTTTATGTTGTGGTAGCAATTTCTAGTAGTAGGTTGTTTAGGTTGGGTAGGAGTTTAAATAAGGAATTTTACTGGTACAATATCGATATTAATACAATGTATCGAAAATATCGATGAAATGCCAACACAACACACAACAGAGAAGCAAATAAACATAAATTCTATATAAAATTAGTTATTTTACTTGGTTTAATAAATACTTTATCGAAATATTCTTTCAACCCATCCGTTATCGATAATACCAGAACCGATATTGTTGTATATTTATGGAGGAACACGTGAAGGAATGAGAAATATTCCCCGAACTGTGATAAATGATATCCGGGAACATTAGGGAAACTTTTCAGTACAAATTGCCAAAAACGAGTAATATCTACCAACGTTTAACACTTATATGGAAATATTCTTATGTATTATGTTTCTGAGTAATAGAAAAATTAAATAAGCTTAGAACATTACTATTAAGTGGTAATTGACCATAAATAAGGTAGGAATCATTTTTGTTGAAGTAGCAAACGAGCCTGCAGTCCATCTGATTGTAAGTGGCCACTGCCACCCATGGATACCTGTGATCAACCCTAGATAAGGTTGGCCATTCGTGGCCAACCAAGGGTACTTTTGCTACTTGGTCGTTGTTATCTCTGAGGTCTGAGTTCGCACGTCTCGGATAAGTATGACTCCCTTACCACATTCTTCAGACCAGAGCACAATAGCGCGTGACGGAAATTAATTTTCGCTTGCTTCACGGTGAAGGAAAACATCGTGAGGAAACCTGCACATCTGAGAGTTCTTAAAAAAAGTTCTCAAATGTGTGAAGTCTATCAATTCGCACTTGACTAGGGCGATGGACTAAGACTGTGTACTGTGCCCAGCAGTGGAAAAATAATGGGTTGATGATGATGATGTTGAAGAGTGACGGTGGTATCTAAGTCGAACCATTCCAAAACTGCTACTACAATTCCACAACAAAATCCTTTAGTCCATGTGTATTATGAATGGACTGAAAAAGTCGCAGTCCCAAATGGCATTGCCCTCGAAGCTTTTGAAATTCAATGAGCTTTCATTTCCGCGCTTTTAGCTTCGAAAAATGCATGCTTCCCTTTTCTTTGTGTAGTTCCACGCCCTTTGACGGTTTCCATACATTAAGTACAAAGGGAGTTGTAGTAATGCATGATGTGTAGGAATGATGATTGAGTGGGTTAAGTGACCATGAGGTCAGTGGATCTATTTATTGACCTTATTACTATTATTAACCATTTATTGTGTTTTTGGAGTTGACCCGTTTTTTATATTCATAGCCACAATTTTGTATTTGTCCGGTAATCGTATTCGTAATCCTTTTCTTGTAAGACCGATATTGTAAGCCCTTTGTCACATTTTTTATAATATAAAAATATTACAAACGCAGAAGCTATAAACACTTTAATAAATAACTGGACAATTACATAAAATGTACGTAATATTACAAATTTGATGAAAAATTACAATTTAGAACAATATTACAAATAATAATCATAAAAAGTTCATTTTAGTACTGCTAATATTGAAATTAAAATTGGAAAGTTACTTTTGTATCCACAGACATATAATTTATACTAGCGGAACCTCGCGGTTTCACCCGCGTTTAAAGTAAAAAAGAATACATAATTATTTAAACATAAATGTCATCTTGCTCTCCGGCGTCGGCACGTACATGCGCGTGGCAGGCGTGCTCATGGGTTTTTCAAAAATTAAAGTAGCCTATTATACGACTTAGAACTTCAGCTATCTTCCAGTGAAAGTCCCCTCAAAATCGGTCCAACCGTTTACAAGATTACCTCAGCCAAACAGACGGAGAATTTCTTTTCAATTGCATTTTCGTTACAGATATCTACGCGTTATACTTTCACATGCATTGAGTAAAGATTTGTATTTTTGAAATTACAAACAGACACTTCAATTTTATTTATTTGTATAGATCAACAGAATAAATTGCCTTTTAATTTCATACTACTTTGCTTCTTGTATAATTCTAAAAAATCTTCATATTAATTACAGAGTTCATTAGACCGTTATCAATGGGTAAAATGTAGGCTAGAGATATTGGAAACCACTTGTGCTACTTATTGGAATAAGTAGAAACTTCTTATAATAATAATTTATTTTATGTTTTGAACTAGCTGATCTTCGCGGTTTCACCCGTGTTAAAAAAGTAAAAAGGCATATATATGTCGGCCTCATGACTCCATTTAGCATTTTTCGCTAATCCTTATAATTTCGGATTTCCCCATCCACGTACACTTGAAAAATTCACCTGTATATGTCATATATATGTAGTAAATCAAGCAGGCAAACTAACTAAATAGAGTTAAACCAAAATAAACAGTTTCTTCGAAATCTATCCGAAGGAGTAATACTACAGAGACTTGGACCACTTTAATTGCTTGTAACTTGCAAACAAATATAGGTTATGAAACAACCCAATAATTGAGTAACTCTCTTCTAATTGACTTGGAGATTAATACGAAATAATTGGTACCATATTGCCTAACGTGTAACAATCTATAAGTTTATGGGCTATTTCGTGTTGGGATCATCATCATCATCATCAACCCATTATTGTCCCACTGCTGAGCACGGGTCTCCTCTCAGTGAGAGAGATTTTACGGCGCCGACAGGCTGCATGCGCTTGGAGCGCGCTCTTTTTTTTAAAAATTAAAGTAGCCTTAATTATGCTTTATACCTTCAACTATCTCTCAGTAAAAGTTCCGACAAAATGCGTCCGGCTTTTAGAAGATTATCTCTGCCAAATAAACAGACAGATAGACAGACAAAAAATGCATTTTTGTGATGGGTATCGTGTATACTGTCATAATTATGCATTGCGTAAAAATTTGTTATCTTGAAGTCACGAACAGACACTTAAATTTTATTTATTTGTTTAGATTTAGTTGCAAGATCTGGACCGTCATACGCCTTTTAACGAAATACAAGGTTAAAAATAATCCTAGTAATAATCGTAACATTACATTTGAAAATAACAGATAAACAGGTATTTCTGCTTTGTATTCTGTTCGCATGAAAACTTGATGTATAAATGTTGACCTGTTTTCGTATATTTTACGTGAGAATTTTTTTCATTCATGAAAAGTTGACATTCGTCATAGTGCCAGGTAATTCGAATAGGCACTTTTTCTTCCACCCTTTCAAGACGAATAAGGGTGGCTTTTTTGTTCGGAACAATATTCCTTATCGCATCTACGCTACTTGGGAACTACCGGTACTTTCACAGTAACGCAGTGGCTCTCAAACTTTTTTGGTGGCTCCTTTTGAAAAGCGAAATTTTTGACACAGACCTCAAAATTAAAGAAAAAATTAAGTGCATTATTTTTATTATGAGTAATCCTATTACAATGTAAGTGTATTATAATCCTAATCCTAATTATTATAAATGCGAAAGTCCGTTTATTTGTTTGTTTGTTTGTAACGCCTTCACGCTTTAACTACTCAACCGATCGTTATGAAATTTTGCACACACATAGTAACGGGTCCAGAAAAGGACATAGAGTACCTTTCATCCCGAAAAAACGTACTACTCCCGAGGGATAGAAAAGTAACTTTTATACCTACAATCTACTTTGATACCTACTTGCTCTTTGTGCCAATGTACTCATTAGCGCGAGCGAAGCCGCGGGCGAAAGCTAGTAGTATACTAAAAGAAAAATAATCTAATGGGAGTATTTTCGCGGAGCCCCCATGAAGGCTTCGCGTAGCCCCTGGGGTCTGCGAAGCACACTTTGAGAATGGCTGCAGTAACGTAACAGCTTATCTGGGATTTTTTGCCTTTGCCGCAACTCGTTTTATATCCCAGTGCTGGGCACGGGTCTCTTCCCACAAGTGAGGCTTGGAGCGTACGTAACCACGCTGCTCCATGCATTGGTGAAGGGAATACCAGCTAGTGGCTAATCCGACGAGGTTTAACGACTGCTTTCCAATGATGTTAAGGTTTATGATATCATCCGAGGCACGGTGGGGCACATGAAATTATTGCTACTAGCGGTCACCCATCCATCTACTGACGCACGCACATTACTTAACTTTAAAAATTGGTTGAGATTTATATAAGCCGCGGGCTACGCGCATTTCAATTCTATCCGACGTTATTTCTACTGAATAAAATCGATCTGCTTATCTACTCAACATGTAAGTATAAACTACACACATTAATAGAATTTTCCACATGAAGATTTGAATAAACAATAAGTCTTTATTTTTTGATCTGAGTTTATCGACAAAACATATTTTCGATCCTCCCAGATACATCAAAGATCGACTTAGAATAAATAATTTTCCGACTTACGATTTGAATGACAGAAAGTTATTACAACTCGGCGTCTTATGGAAATATGGTTCATTTGCAAAATAATATCCAAGTGGGAATGGGCGTAAATTATGAAAATTCCCAAGGTTTTTTCGTATTAAACTTAGGGTGTGTTCTATAATACGAAGCGATTTTTATGCGACTTAGATGCGACATTATGTTTTTGTTATGTTACGTCAATTGTTATTGATTTGTTATGGTATATATTTTGTTAGTGTTACTTGTTGTGATATACGAAAATCTTAATATTATATAATTATTTTTAGATATCGTAACATATTTAGTAGTTACTTTACTGACGTTGTGTATAAAAAGGCGTTTTTACTCCTAAAATGCATTACGGAAAAAATAAACACATCTATTTTAATATTAGAACGGAAAACTCAGTGTTCGTTATAAATTTAGGTATCACGTATTTCTATTCTTTCATTTAGAAATAGTCTTAAATAAAACAGAAAACCCATTTTCAGTTCCATCACCCCTCTAAGTTCAGCACCATGGGCACTTGCCCAGGGCCCTGCGCTCGAGGGGGGGCCCTAAGTCCTGACAAATTACCGACAAACTGGCGCACAGCAGCAAGTAGGAACAGAACAGGCTTTTATAAATTGATTAACTCCGTTTATAGTTTTAATAAGGGACAACATAATTTGAATTCTTTGTCTATCCTTATAAAATAAAACAAAATAGGGGCCTGCTAAGGTCATATGGGGCCTCATTATCTTGTGTGCCCAAGGCCCCTTAAAAAAAATACGGCCCTGCATATAACGCTAAAATAACTAATCCTATCAGTGTTATAATATAAGTATTGCGTAAATTATTAAGTCCAGAAATCGTCGTCCTTCGCACTGCCGGTGTGAACAGACCTTTAGGGCCGCGTGGAAGTCGTTTGAAGGTATTTCTCGCGTTTTGTTAAACTGTCTGCGATAACTTGGGCCGTACCTAATCAGCTTCATAACTTCCTGAATATGGCTTAAATCTGCCCGTTCTGTGTAAGTTAGACAACTTTTTGACAGAACTGTACTTGTTTTTTTATTTTTTTGTAGGACCATGTGATTGGAATGGCGGACACTGTTTCAGTGAGAGATTTTTTTTTATTTGACGGAAGTAGCAAACGAGCATGCAGTCCATCTGATGATAAGTGGCCACTGCCGCCTATGGACATTTGTAATTAACCCCAGATAAGATCAAGATTCTACCTGAGGTCAACCACAGATGCGTTGCTACCTCTGAGGACTAAGTTGGAACGCCTCGGATAAGTATGTCTCCCTAACCATACCCTTCAAACCAGAACACAGCAGCGTTACGCTACTATTATAAGGCAGAAATAGGTGTGGCGGTGGTGCCGCCGGAGACGAACTATATAGAGTTCTACCACCTTACAAATACAATGTATACTTGTACAACTTCTATACTTGCGTACTAACTTTTTTGATATTTAAGCCTAATTATAAGGCTGGCGGGCCACCTGATGACAAGTAGTCATTTACTTACCGATCCTCCAGAATAAAGATTTGATTCCATTTATAAAAAAAAAAAAATGTAGCACATTACAACATAATCTGAAATGGTAACAGTGTAACGGCCGACTTCAGGTGTCTGATTGTAACTATAGTCGAATTCAAGTAAGATTCTCACCTTATCTGAGGTTGATTGCAGAAGTGCATGGGCAGCAGTGGCCACTTACTACCAGGTGCTCCATGCATGTTACTTCAACCGTCGAACCATATTCATTTTACTGGTACATCTATGTCATTTCTCTTTTATACATCGCTAGTTTTAATTCCATGGTTTCAACAGTTTTATGGCGTTAATCCAAAAACGACCCCATACAAAAACACTCTTACAAAACATTTATACAACATCTCAACATTTCGTAATTCAGCGTTCTCGCCGTACAACTTCAATTCAACATGTAGCAATCACGCTGCGAGATTATTTTTTCCTACACTCATCTCATCTGGTTAAATGGAAGTTATTCTCAGTTCTGAAACTACGCAATACTGAAACATTTTTGCATTAATACCCGCATGAAGTATGCAACGTGGAGATGAAATAATGAGATGAGATGATTCTAAAAATACTCGTAAAACATGGGTGACATAATCGTGATGAAACAGAAGGTAACTGAGGTGATGAAATGTAATATAACACTATCTATACAAATAAATAAAGTTGAAGTGTCTGTTTGTGATTTCAAACATTTTTTACTCAATGCATACGAAAGTATACACGAAACCTATAACGAAAATGCAATTATTATTTCTTAGTATGTCTGTTTGGTAATGTTGGTAATGTTTGGTAATTTGGTGTGTTTTTTTAAACAGACACAGCGATTCAAGAGGAAGGTTTATGTGCCATTTGATACGAAGCCGCGGGCAAAAGCTAGTTTATATTAAAGCAGCGTTAAAATAAATAGATAACATTGTATTTCTTGACACAAAACCGTTGTAGTATTGAATATATCTAACCAATAGCAAATATTGAACGTCTGTCAGTATGTAATCAATAATTAGTACTCATCCAATAGTTTATCCGACTATGTTTGCTAAAACCGATGTTAATTCGTATCTGTAATTGTATTTGTGGATTATGAATATGATTTGAAATTAGTGATGAAGAGGCTTTTAAGTATTTTAGGCCTTTTAAGTCTCTTTTTAGTCCTTTTTAAGTCTTTCAAGTCTTTTAAGTCGTTTGAGTGTTTTAAGTCTTTAAGTCGATTAAGTAGGTACTTTGTATTTTAAGTCTTTTAAGTATTTCAAATCTTTTAATTTTTTTCGGTATTTTAAGACTTTTAGGTATTTTAAGACTTTTAGGTCTTTTAAGACTTTTAAGACTTTTAAGACTTTTAAGTCTAAAGTTTTTTAAGACTTATTCAAAAGACTCGCCAAATCTTTACCTATTCACGACTCGACTAGTCTTTTAAGCAGTTAGTGGTCAGTCATAGGTCTTAGGACTAAGAAGTATTTAAATACAGAGACCAAGTTCTATATATATTCAAATGACTCGTCGACACGTTTACTGAAAATGTTTTTTAACCGACTTCCCAAAAGAAGACAGGTTATCTATTGGTCGTGTATATTTTGTTGAGATTTCAAAATGTTTCTTTTTGTCTTTGGAAATGGTTGTTTATCTCCATCGGGTTGATGTTGGTTTAAAGAATTTAATACACTAAAACGACACATCTTCCTGACTCGTCTATGTCATTTCGTTTAAGACCTTGCATATCACGGGACATAGTAAAAGCGAAGTTCTGATATTCCTGCAAAACCTGAACAATGAACAGCCTGTTTGCAAAAGAGATTAACCGATATCTTATGTCTGGAGTCTTAGAGCAAAAGTATCCGTATATCGGAAAAGGATAAAAATAGAAGGTTTAAGTGGAAAACACCCAGAATATATCATTCATTCAAGGCAAATCTGAATGAATCTGCAGACTGCGACAGTTTTAACTAAATCGATACAGTCTAAGTTAGGGTGAGGATATATTACACTGAACAATATTTTGGTAATAATATTGCTATTCGACTTCTCCTAATGCGTGCTTTTCTAATAATGTTGATGTTATACAGAAAGACATTGCTGATCATATCATTGATGTTGTTCTTTATTTAACTCTTAAGTTATATTTAAGACTGATACAGTGCGATATATTTTACCCCAAAGAGTATAAAATTATTAAAAAAAAACGCTTTGTACACTCAAAGCACACGGTAAGATATTCTCTTGTGTCGTGGGTGCCATGGACACATAAAATACGAATACGCAAATACTCAGACTCAGAACAGAAATCTAAATTCATTATTTAGACGTCTGTCTATCCGGGAATCGAACCCGGGACCCATCGCACGTCAGACCGGTATAGTAACCGCTTCGTCACTCGGGTCGTCGCTTAAAATTAATACTATTAAATAAAAATAACAATAAATATTTGTTTTTTTTTTTTATATTCAGTTGCAGCAACGCTAACATTGCTGCTATTGGACGAAAGTAGTGTGACGGTGATACCTGAACTATAGGCAAATCATGAAGAAACTTGACCAAACTCAAACTTAGTACGAGAATTTCACCGATTGGGACCGTTTTACCCGCTACCTCTTCCGCTCGCTTATGCAATAACTTAACCTTTATGCACGACAGCGCTATTTTCGTGCATTCGGACCAAACTATTCTAGTTTTGAATACACAAACAGTGTGGTTTAGGTTTCATCACGGATTAAATTGAGACTAGATTTCATGAATGATTCCTATACTCATAACTCTATATTCAGATTTTTATGAGTATACTAGCGACCCGCCCCGGCTTCGCACGGTTGCAATGCTGATATTGAATATACTACAGAAAAAACTGATGTGTTATACATATAAACCTTCCTTTTCAATCACTCTATCTTTTAAAATAACTGCATCAAAATCCGTTGCGTAGTTTTAAAGATTTAAACATACATAGGGATATAGGGACAGAGAAAGCGACTTTGTTTTATACTATGTAGTGAAGAGTAGCAAACGAGCATGCAGTCCATCTGACGGCAAGTGACCACTGCCACTAATGTACACCTGTGATCAACCTCAATAAAATAAAATATCGGTTCGGTTTAAACAATCTTTATTTCTCATAAGACATACACATTGTCACTTAAAATGAGAAACTAAATACCTACTATTAATAAAATAATTCAGTTCGATAAAAGTAGTGTAAAAAAAAAGTAGAGTATTCGTTTGTTAATGTGTGCGTGATTGTGCGTGGGTGTGTTTGTGTATATAGATATTCATGTGTATGTATGTGTTTATGCATAATTTAAGTAAATCTAATCAGAAATGCTTTTCGCTAAAATTTCATTCAATGTTTGTTATTTATCATAATAACACCGATGTTCATATTAATTTCCGCTTAATAGGGTTAATTATAAATCTTCATTACAGCATACAGCTGTTTCAATTCATTTAAAACGCAATTTTGTTATCTTTGGGTGCGTTTATATAGACGTTGATATAGTCAATACTTGGTATATTAGGATTCTGTACTCGAATGGTAAAAACGGAACTCTATTACTAAGGCTTCGGCTGTCTGTCCGTCTGTCAAAGGCTCTGTCTTGTGAACTTTTTAAAAACCCGGATAGTGACAACATAATAAGCAAAATTTGAAAAAGAAATACAATTTTTATTTTTTTATTTATTATTTCAAGAGAAACCACAGATGTTTGTATTACAATCCTATGGTTGAGTTTACATCAATATCCACATAAAATAAATAAAAACGAGCCCCGGTACAAGAGCCTGGTAGGATTGGCGTTTTTTGGTTTACGTATTGAATCGTAATAAGTAGAGACTACAATTATATTCAAATTGCATGTACTTTTATAGCTGCTATAATAATGAATATATACAAAAAACATAATGAATATTTGGTGGTACGGAACACTTCATGTGTAAGGTCGACTCATACTTTAGAAATTGAAAAATTGTAAAGAATTGTGAAATCATAATATGATACATAAGTATGTTTTCAAAATTTCATCATTTATAATAATGATATTTTGAAAATAAATTAATTAAGATGGTCATTTGTCAATCAGTAACTATATAAACGGTCCTCAGGATTTATTTAATTCCGTTGGGATTAGCCAATTAACTGATTATCTCGTTTGACGCGAATTTAATTAATGGATTACGGTTCTCTGAAAAGGGCCTAATACATACGTTTATTTTTTTCTTATAGATAATATAATTTATCTATGGAGTTAGGTCACTTACCATCAGATCTTAGGATTTAACGCTTTTAATACTATGACCTCAGATAAATAAAGTAGGTAGATCTATCATTCCTAACAAAAAAATGAAGCCATTTTTAAAATGGTCGGGTT
>DWPV01007600.1:0-10590 GCA_018251915.1 Urbanus proteus proteus
GTTCGATTCCCAGCGAGGCGGAAATTTGAATGATGAGTTTAAATTTCCGTTCTTGGTCTGGGTGTGTGTCCATGTCTCGTGTGTTGTCCATGGCACCCACGACACAGGAGAAAATCCTACTGTGGGGCTATGAGTGTGAAGCGTTTTTTTTATTTATTTTTGGCGACTTTTCTGGTGTTGCAAATATTCATAGAAGATGGTTACTACGTTCTATCAGGTAGCTCGTCTGTCTTATCGTAAGGATTATATACAAAAAGCTGGTGTAACTGCGGCGAAGGTAACAGCTACAAATTTCTGCTTCATGACGAGTGTTTAACGTTATTGTGTTGTAGTTTAAAAAGTATGGTATAAAAATATGTCAAAAAACCTTGTTATTTGTTTTTATTGGATTAAATTTGGAATCCCTCATCCACCAGTTGATTTCAAGTATAGATATACTGCATCATAAATAAAAAAAGCATCCATGACCCAAATAAGACACGAGTATCATTTGAGGTCTAATTTATAGGACACAGTTGAAATTCTTAATGCACCATTTGTCTTTAACTAGTTCCTCCACATTTTAAGACCGAAATTGCTGTTTCAGATACTTTATGAGCAGCAGAGACCATTTTTATTTTACACTCTATTTACAATTATTTATATAAGACGGGTTTATGCTCGATCGCTTCTTTATTTATATTAAATGATTAAAACTCTATCAATTAATTTAATAATTAATATAGGTATTAACATAAACATTTCTATAACTATTACGGAAGCGAAACAAAGTCAAGAAAGCAGTTCGTAAAAACGCAATTACCTCCATACAAGGAGTATATTTAATCAGTGACGGATGTGTAGGCCCATTTATCTCTGTCCGTTATATTAAGCTCTACGAAGACAATAAGACTTGGTAGCCATATTATACCGAGGGCAGTAAGGTTCCATGGTCCTAAATGAACTAGGGTGACGTGAGAGACGGTGAATGTGGATGGATGTCGTTTTGTTGTAGGTATGCTATAGTTACATACTAGAAATTAAAGTTTAATGCTTACTCTTTGTATAAATTAAATAAATAAGTGAAATTGAAGTGATTTGTGATTTCAAAATAATAACTTTTTAGTCAATGCTTATGAAAGTATACACGATACCTATAACGAAAATGCATTTTTTTCGTCTGTCTGTTTTGCTGAGGTAATCTTCTGAACGGCTAGACTGATTCTGACAGGACTTTCACTGAAAGGAAGCTGAAGGTCTAAGGCGTAGGCTACTTTATTTTTTGAAAAATGCATTAGCGCTCCATGTGCTCCATGTGCATGCTCGCGCCATCTCGGGCAGTCGGGTATCACTTATGTTAAAATATGTATGCGTTTTATTCTTTAATACGGGTAAAACCGCAGGAATCAGCTAGTATAAATAAGGAATAAATAGTTAGGCACTTCTAAGTACAAGATATCTATGGATCGTACTCGAATGCGACTGTTAACAGGTAATTAAAAAGAACACAAGAATATTTAAGGAATATATATATTCACAGTTACGTTCTACGAACTAATTAACCGAAGAAGAATCTAATTCACGAGATTACATACAAGACATCGAAATGTTTTTCATAATTTTGACGTAACTTGTACAAACAATACAAACACTTCAACATCATAATTGTACAGATCTCGATGCCATGTGAATGAAATACTGTCTTAATTCTCTCGTAATTACCTCTGCGGGAACGTTTTGTCACGCGCGATGTTTGAAGTGAGAAACTAATTAGTAAGTTGAGATGTATAATCTTTAATGAGTTTGCCTCGAATGTGACAACTTGATCTGATATTCGTATTCGTCGTTTAATGGCCGTAAGGGTTGTATGTCGAAAATTAACTAATTTTAACAAAAAAGAAGTGTCATAAGTCTGCTTTGTCTGTATGGCATTGTGGCTTAAACGGATGAACTAATTTTGATTTTTTTTTAATTTTTACGTTGCTGATCCCTGCGGTTACACCCGCGATTAAAAAATAAATACATATTTAAACATAACTGCTCTCCCGTGAGGGACAGACTGACAATTTTTTAAATCGCATTTTCGTTATAGGTATGTGTATACTTTCATATGCATTGAGTAAAAAAATGTTATTTTGAAATCACAAACAGACACTTCAATTTTATTTATTTGTATAGATTAATAACCAAATATCTGTTTTAAATAAAACATCATATCAGCTTCAAATATCTTAATAGTATTGCAGTCCCTGCTTGTTAAGTCCCGACCATTCAGAATGCTTATTATAGACGTATAAACCATCAAAATTGAACAGCTTGAATTTCTACCTTTGCATGAGAACTTCAAGAGCATACAATTTGGTTGGATTACAATGTCGAAGTATAGTTCTACTAAGTTCCAGAGCACGCTACTGCATCGAGTTTTAATGGAATTTTTATGTCATAAATTTAGTCGTGTTATAGTTTCCGCGCCACAACTAATGCATTATTGAAAGCGGCGACTAAATAGTAAAAGCAAACAGCTTTAGCCATTATAAATAAATTCGAAGCGTATTTTATTCGGCTGAATTGCTAAGTATAAACCGAATGAATTATGTGAGTTGGCCGTGGTATCTAGTTCCGATGATTTCGGCGTGTATTGAATTTAGTCGTGTTATAGTTTCCGTGCTATGAACAATGCATTATTGAGGGCGGTAGTGGTTTGCGCTTCGATTTGCTGATCAATTATTGGACGGGTCTACGCTTCTTGGAAGCTCCGGGATTCGTATATTGTTTCTTCGAGATCGAATATTTACCGTTTCGTACAAAGATTTAATACCTGCAATGGCTGATATTATTATAAAAGATTATTGGATACAGGAAAATATATAGTAATGTTAGTAGATACAATTATTATTTCTTTTTATTATTATTTATGAGCTTTGCCGAGCGTTGCGCTGGAGCGTTACATTACCATAATAATATCGAGTTATCTATTTATAGATATTATAATACTATACAATGCGATTTATTTATTTTATAATAGTTACACATCTCAAATGGAAATAATTGCAAATTAGTAAGAAATATTATTATTGTGAATATGTATTATTTGTAAAACGGTAAATGGCCCAATTATCATATATTATTTTCAATTAAAATTTTTGAATACTCATTGAATTAATTAAACTAATTGAATTAATTTAAAAAAGTACCCCATATTCATTTATTGATACATATTAAAATTTATAGCTTAAAAACCCATAACTAATAGGCAAGTTAACCACTTACGTTCGAACGGTACCCAGGAGGCAAATTACTAAATTTAAGCATATAATATATTGCGTTCATTTATAATTAGCCGGACCGGGTAATTGGGTAATTAATGTGGTACAGGTGTTTGTTTATCTCCCACAAGTGGCTGGATGATGTTCCCGTCGTGATTGACGAGAGACTTACTGGGTACTCTGTTTTAGGTGGTGCCTTTGAAGGTTGTCTAGAATATTATAAAAAGATTGAGAGTATATAGAAAAAACATAAATTTTATATGATCTTATCATTTTTATATGAGCAAAGTCACATGATTAAAGTGATGTAAATACTAGTCATTGAAAATGATATTTAAATATTAACGTGCTTTGAAAGGTATTTTATACAAAAACTGAATTCAATTTACATACAAACAGGTAGTATATTTTCTAAAACAATAATTTTTAGAGCGATTTCTGTAGCGGAGACGTCATTGGAACTCCAGATCAATAGAAAAAGTCCTGATTTGAGATTAAAAGTCGCCAACTCCGAGTAAATTTTCATGAGTTTCTTTGAGATGTTTATCTGTTAGTGAGAAGCTAATCATTCAAAGCTTTCTCAGTGCCAATAATCCGTTTCTTTATTTCACCGAGGTATAGATTATAAGAAAATTCCAGCGGTTTATAAACTCGGGCGTCAGGCCATTTATAAATCCGTTAAAGTCATCCAGCGTAATTCGAAAGTAAAACGATTTAGGTCTGAATGTAAAGCATTCTCAGCCGAAAATCTCCATCACGCGGCGGAAAAGCGGAAGAAATTTATAGGACTTACATTGACTTATTGCGGTCTCAATTAAAATAGAACAAGAATATCCATAGTAATCCCGTTTAATTTTTATTTTTTTATACGCTTTCTCGAAAATTCCACGCTCTAGTGCCCGCTTATTTGTTTCAATGTTTCCTTGTATCTGTTTTCGTAAAGCCTCTTCCCGAAAATCCTGCCGACAAAAAAGGATGAGGGAAAATCCGTGACATTAGGGTGTTTCTCTTTGTAAATCATTATTATTACTTCACTGCGCAACTAGCGCCACGAGGTGGACACAAAGAACATTTAGCTACAATGGATATGTTTTTCTTTGTGCCTTTTCTAACTATATGGGCAATAAATATCTTGGGTTTTTGTAAGCCAGACTATACCAGATATTTATATACGAAAACTATATTAATATATTATAGGTACTTATATAACATTTTTGTTATTTATTTGTAAGATAAAATGTTGAGTCTTAAGGTTGAGCCAAATCTACTCAGACATTACGACAACATGTAAGGAATACTATTAATTTTATTCAATTTTGTTACACGCGCGATTTCGTTTTATTTCAAACTAGCTGATCCTCCCGGTTTCACTCACGTTTATAAAGTAAAAAAGAATACATATTTAAACATTACTGAAATACCGCTCTCCCGCGAGGGGTGATTCATGCGCGTAAAGCGCGCAGACACACAGATGGACGGACAGACAGACAAAAAAATTTAATTGCATTTTAGTTTTAGGTATCGTGTGTACTTTTATATGCTCAGTAAAAAGTTGTAATTTACAAATAGACACTTAAATTTAATTTATTTGTATAGATTATCCCCGCCTCTACATGGGCGAGCTTCTACAATCTCACTATTTTAATGAGAGTTTTAAGATTTCAAAATTAATTCGTTTTCTACTAACTTAAATGTATTATATTAATTAAGATGGTTATGTATAGAATTTTCAACCTTAACATAGTATATCTGAAAATTAGTTTTCAGACTAGTAGTTTTACTTCTGTTGTAGAACAGTAGTATTGTAAGTTTCGTAACTACCCTAGGCCCTTCGTTATTAGCTGTTGCCTAAACATAGCCTAAACAATATCCATTGGTACCTATTGTCGTGTATAAATAGTCGACCTATACTTTGTATACATATGATTCGTCTTGATTCGTGACTTGCAAATCAGAACAACTTCAGAAGTGTGAGTGATATGGTATAACATATGATAGGTTTTGGAACCATGCAATCCTTTTTATTAAACAAAGGACACTTAAGATACCTAATTTTTTACTGGCAGTATGCAGCAATGTTTAAGCGTACAAAAATACAGACAGTTAGACTTATTTCTTTATACTGTCTACCGGTTATGTTGGCCTATCTCTATGATAATTAATTTAATAATTTCTACACTTCAAACTTTTAACCAATTTTTAGAGCATCTGCATGATACGTAATTGTTCCCTGAGTTAAGATTTTGAACTGATCGATCAGTTTTAAACCAAGGTAATTATGGTTAAATGTATGCGTTGATAACGAGCTCGATCCCGTCTCGTGCAACTCAATCGCGTGGCAGTTGCGGAGAAACCGCGGAGTGGGGCGACCGCGACTGACAACAAGATTATCGGGTAGGGGAGGGGAGGAATGGTTTTAGCAGAATTACCCTCCTTCCTTACATTTTTTATTATTCGTTTGTGCTCGTGAGTAAAGATTTTTAATTACGAATTAGGTTTGTTCATTTGAATAGAATGGAAGGTCTATGTTAAGGCTAAAAGAAATCATGCCATCGAATATTAAAGTCTTAAGATGTAATTTGCTAAGATGTTAAAATTATAACTGCTACAAAACGTTAAAAATACCGATAAACGAGACATTGGTATAGTAATGAAATCCCTATAGTCGGTTAGTCGAATGACTCTTATAATAGTTGTTTTCTTATGAATCATACGTTATTTGGGAAGCGATCAAGATGAAGTCAAGGTTTTGGGCTTAAAAATGATCACTTCCTGTCTTCCCGTATAACAACTAGGAAACAACTAAGGGCTTAGATCCAGGATAGAGCAGCATCTTCCTCCTAATTTGTTTATCGTCTACACACCAACACCCACAATAACATACCCTTCCTAAGATGTCTTTGTGTGAACTTTTAAGGGCTCATCGACGGATCCAAGTTCATAACAGAAACTTCGTAAAGTTAAAATTACTGGTTAAAATCCATCTTTGGGTTTTTAATTCATTGCTAGGCGAAGACGGACTCCCCCCACAATTCTTTACTGCCCTTTGGGTGTACTTAACTTGTCAGCGTGTGTATTTTTCATTTCAGACAGTTTAAGCGTTCCGCGCTTCCGTTTGCTTCGATATTAATCGATTGTGTTCGTTCTTTTTCGGACATTGCCGTTTTTCATGTGGAAGTCTTATTAATTGTTGTTTTAGTGACGTTCCTCTCACCGCAGCGAAGTTTACAGATATTTTAAAGGGAAACATCTCAAAATTGTGCTGTTTTGGAGCCGAGTGGCGTTGATTGTGAGTATATTTGCTGATAGTAATTAATTAATGCCTGAAATGTATTTTTCATTCCTCTCTCAGTCTTTATAGGACCTTTTATTGACATAGACCTCCCCTAGTGGGATTTTTACCAACAGTCTTTACACTTGCCATGCGGGATGGTGATGGCAAGACGGACACTATACGGTACAGAGATTTTTTAATTTAGTTTTACGTGTTAAATAAGTACTGAAAAAAAAAGTAAAATTATCAGTTTCTGAAGTTCCAGAAATTATAGGGTTTAAATTTTTTTCAATATGAACCGTTAGGAAATTATTTTGTTGAAATACTAATGATGTAGTTTTAGTTTTTATTAAAACTGACCTCGTCTAGTCTTGTCAGCATTTTTGGTTAATCCAAGCACACTCGAAAAATACACCCTGTCGAGTGTACAGTATTTTTCCTTCAGTAGAAGCTTACACGTGGAAGATTAATTTTATATGTTCTGTATATGGTACATATATATGTACTCTGAACTTATATTATACGTGAATATATAACATCAAACATTGTGTCATTTCAATGGCCAAATCATGTGACACGTTCGTAAAGTTTCCTTGCAGTATTTTTGCGTTTTAGATACATAACAATCTTTTATATAATATTCACCAGAAACGAAATACAAATAAAACTAAGAGTAATCCTTGGAAGCATTGTTTTATTTGCTTCCGCACGTGTGACCATTCCGTTGCCAGTCTCTGAATTCACACGTTTTGAATGCGCGCTGATTATAAAAATCTCGCCGCGTAAAGCGCGATATAATTGGATTTCAGTACAAAATAAAAAATGCACATTGCACGCCGGGATAGGATTTTTATGACATACAAAATCGGTCTCACAGTGACACGGAGGCAACAAAGCAGTTAATTGAAACACTGAGGGAGACTCGGCTCTACGGCGGCCGCGCCAGTTCTACGGTGCTCGTCGCGTAGACCGCTCGTGCGTAGCGGTACTACGGCGTAGTCGTCGCTACGCGCTACGCCAGTGAAACGTCCTGCGATAGATGTAATGAGTGATTGTGGATTTGTGATTCGGAAATGGAATGCGCATATTTTTTATTTTTACTTCTGAAGTGTTTGTGATTGATTATGGAAAGTGATACACATGCATAATTAGTCACATAATGGGTATGGTGGCTTTCCCGTAATTTTTGTAATTAATGCAGGTTCATTATTATTTTAATATTGTAGCGTAATTTTCTCATCATGTCATTGCAGCTGATTTTCCGATCGAACATAGTAATTTAATTTAAGCGTACGAGTTTATTATAAAATTAATTATGCTAAATTTTTGATACGTATTTGGGTTAATTAAATTTGAATGTTGATGTTCGACTTTTTTAAAGTTAACAGGTATTGAAAATATAAAATATGTTATATATTTATAACTAAATTTATTTGGAAAATATATATAATTTTGAAGTTTTTTATATGCTTTTACCAATTAAGATTTTTTTTAGTTATTTGTTTCGAAATAAAAAAGTAGGTAAACCATATTTTGGAAAAAATATGATTACTCGAATCATTCTTAAACAAATCAAATAAAAAAGCCTTATTCAAAGTAAATTCTTTACAAAATTCTTTTTGAACGTCGATAGCGTTCCGCTTGTCGAGGTGTTTCTTTCATGAAGAAGGAACGAGGAAGAAAATGTTCTTCATTCAATCTATGGTTTTCGTATTTTAAGCTGCTTCTACCTTTATTATGTGAAGGTTATAAATGTTAGACTTATTAAATATTATGTGTACAACATTTTTTGGCATTAACCACTGATCTTAATTGTTTATTGTAATTTTAGTTAAAAATTACGAACTTCAAATATAAATTTGAACTAAAGTAAAGTAGTAATTTTGTGCAAAATCTTAAAGTTAGATCTTAAATTGAATTCAGAGATTTGAGGATTTTTTGTGATTGTAACATTTTTAAAATCATATAAAGGTCCCTTTGTGGTTAAACTCGGGCGACACCACTGTCACGTTCTGCCTTTTAATACCAGTCATAAATGATGATATGTTCTGGTTTGAAGGGTGTGGTAAGGTATCACTTATGCGAGGCATACTTGCTTAGTCCTCAGGTACCATCTGTGCTTCAGCATAGGATCATGAGGTAGATTGTGTGCTCGTTTGCTACTTTTATCATCAGGAGATAGCGTAGACTTTTAGCGTAGGTTTCGTCTCGTTTAAGATCTACCGTTTAGGCACAAGTTCTTTAAGTTAGTCTTTACAAAGATTACATGCGACCTTAGGATTCATAAGAGTATACTCAAAGAGGATATAAAGGAAATGTAAGAGGCTTTACTAAAGAGGAACTTATAGAATCTGATCTCTTGTTAAGAGGATGGGTACCGCTAAGGGTATTTATGGATTATTGATATTCGTGCTTATATGTACATATGTGCATGCACTTTCGTAGCGTATTATATTTTTACTTATTGAGCCGTGATAGCTTAATGGTTGAAACTTGGCCTCTCAATCGAGGGGTCCGAGATTCAAATCCTGGGCACGCACATCTGATTTATGTGCGTATGAGAAATTAATTATCACATGCTTTACGGTGAAGAAAAACATCGTGAGGAAACCTGCACATCCGAGAGTTTTAAAAAAAAAGTTCTCAAAGGTGTGTGAAGTCTATGAATTCGCACTTGGCCAGCGCGGTAGACTAAGGCCTAAAATCCTTTTCACTGAGAGGAGACCCGTGTCCAGCAGTGGGACAATAATGGGTTGATGATTGATGATGACTGGTTTATTTAAATACAGTAATAGCCTAGTGATTGAAACTTGGATGTTTGAGTTTCGAACCTCAAGTTTGCATCTCGCATCTTTGATGTTGTATGTTAGAAACATACACTGCCTGAGATATCTTAAAAAATCGTGTTGACATGTAAAATCTACTTATTTGCTCTTGGCTTAGTCCTTCTTGCTTTGAAAGGTGTCCAGGATTGGGACAGTAATGGTATTGATGAGGATAATCTATTACATTAAAATTTATTTCTGACATTCTCTGACAATCAATAGTTGAGTTTTTGTAGGTGCTCCAAGAAATATTTTTTTATTTATAAAATTATAATATATATTGGATAAAACCATTGTATTTGCCGCAACCCTTTTTAGGTCCCAATGCTGGGCACGGGTCTCCTCCCACAACTGAGAGAGGCTTAAAGCATACTCCACCACGCTGCTACAATGCGTGTTGATGGAGTTAAACCTTGTTTTGTGATAAATTCACCATTTCTTTAACATAGTTCTTTGCAGAAAATATACAATTTCTCGCATGCATTCTGTAAGTCGCGTAGGAATGTAGGGTAAAACGTCGTTTGCTTCGGCAACATTGTTTCAGTATTGCGCTGTTATTTAATACGACATTTTACTGCGAACTGAACAAACTGCACGTAATGAGATATATTTAAATTTTACCGTAGTATATATGGGAAATATTCGGTATAAGGCTTTATACATGACCAAAGATTTCCCATGACTGTTGTTAATGGCATGTATTAAAAATAGTTTTTTTGACTTAGGTTGTCGTGACGGAGCATTTATCATACCGGGCGGTGTGTCCCGGGTTCGACTCCCGGCCAGACAGATGAATGATAAATTTAGATTTCTGTACTGAGTCAGGGTGTTATTTATTCGTCTTTGTGTGTTCATGGCACTCATGTCATAAAGAATATACAATTTTGGGGTTATGAGTATAAAAGCTTAACTTAAGCATACTATATTTTTTACTTATGTATATTATTAGAGACAAGGCCATACACAAAGATATATACAACAATATCGCGGTGCAGAATAGAAATCTAGATCCAATACTTAGATATTTTCACGGCCGAAGATTGAACCCATAACCCTCTTTCTGGAGTACCTTTGTCTATTGCACTTTAACACATTTATTTAGATATCTATTCAGATCAAGTCTCTTAGCACTAAAATATTTCACGTAAAATATTGTGATTAATTACCATACTTTGTTGTTTCAGTATCGTTTTAATACGATATGTAAATTGTGAAGATATGATAATGTTTGCATATGAAACAATAT
>DWPV01007601.1:0-10590 GCA_018251915.1 Urbanus proteus proteus
GAACATCTCGCGGCACCAGGCCGGCAACTACACATGCACTGCTTCTAACGTGGAGGGTGACGGGAAGTCCCTGCCGGTGGATATGACAGTTGTGTGTAAGTAGTCATATAAAACAAGTGATTATTTGACCGATAAAATTGTATGGTCTGATGTAGCTCCAGCTCCACATGTTCTTAGAGTAAGATAACATTGTAATTGAAATCTTTTTTAATAAGATGGGTGTATATGAAAGAGTAATTTTAATAATATATGAAATAGTAATTAATATCAATTAAATATATTTGATAATTTTAATGTTATTTTGCCTGTACAGATAGACCAATGTGCACAAATAGAGAGATGAAACTTATTGGCGCGCCACTGCAGGAGCAAGCGAATATCGCGTGTGAAGTGGACGCTTTTCCTCCTCCAGATGCCTTCGAGTGGGTTCTTAACAGCTCTTTAGGGTCTTTTAAGGTGGAGCCTGTAAGTAATATTCAATTTTTATTTTTCTTTATAGCACCACATTGCAAAAGTGCCCATAAATAGACGTAAAGCTGCCGTCTTTAGGTACTAATCTTTACAACTCGGCGTCAAAGTGAATAGGTAGGAGATTAATGAAAATGGCGCATAAATAAACACCGGTTGAAAGACTCTCGGGTAGTCGTTAATTTGTGGTCCAATAACTCCTTAAACCTTGTTAAGCTTTGATTTTCAGTTAACGTTTCTACAGAAATAAATTATAGGTACCTATGTAATCTCCCCCTGCTTCTCATATGTATATTTTGTCTATTATATTATTTTGAAAGGTGGAGAATTCTATGTGGTTCGACTCAGGCGGCACCTATTTCTGCCTCATAACAGCAGAGTTAAGCACTACTGTGTTCTGGTCTGAAGGATGTGGATAGCGAGACATACTTATCCGTGGCGTTCCAACTCAGTTCCTTCGGGGTAGCAACGCATCTGTGGTCAACCTTAGGTCGGACTTGATCTTATCTGGGGTTGATTTTGGATGTCCATGGGTCAAGCAGGTGGTCCAAGCAGTGGTCATTTACCATCAGGTGGACTACATACTCGATTGCTACTTCAAAGAAATAAAAAATGCCTATGATCCAAGTTACTTTTATAACTTTTGGTAATTTTCGATAGTTTACACACTGAAAATTGAAGTAGTCGTGATTGCCCGCGGCATATTTTAGTCGACAAAGAAAAGTTTTATAGCTAAGCAAAGGATGTACAGGAAACAAAATAAAAAGGAAATCCATTTCAGGACTTTGTCTTATACTGTCCCTAGGGAGTCCACTTTAACTCTAAAAGCACTTATGTATTCTATGTGAGGAGATGAGGACCGTAAAAAGCCGTTGTTATCCGTCTCATTTTTCTTTTAATGTGAAAAGAGCAAGCTAATGTAATGTGTAAAAATTAGCTAAATTTACTTTACAAGTTACAAGCATGGACATGTGCGAAATAACAACATTAATAATTTACACATAAGAACGTAGCCCAATTATTAATTAAAATAATTTTATACATTTATTTTTTCTAATTTACAAGTGTCATGAGTATCAAAAAGAGCTTGGAGGATTTTAAAGGTTCCTACATATTTTAAAAGTTATAGTAAGAATTAAAATCCTTATAAAACAAAGTCCTCAAATACTGTCTGTCTGTGTGTGATCGATTTTCTCTAAATGTATAGAACGGATTTTTGGACAGTTTTAACTAAAACGTGGTGCAATTATTAAGAAAAGTTTAGGTTAGTAGTACAATATGGTTGAAAATAAATTGTGTGAAATATAACGTTTACTGTTAAAGAAGTCGCGTGGTTGTAAAAACTTCACGTGGAGTATTTACAACCACGCGACTTCTACTGAACGGATTTTTGGACAGTATTTACTAAAACATGGTGCAATTATTAAGGAAGGTTTAGGTTAGTAGTACAATATTGTTGCATTTAAATTAAGTGAAATATAGGTTCTTAAAGTCTAAGGCCTAACATTGGCTACTTTAATTTTTGAACAAAAAAACATTGGCTCGCGCTCCACGCGCATGCGGGCCGCCGCGCGGGATAGCGGGATTTCATTTATGAGTATTTAAACGCAAATGAAACCGCGGGTATTAGCTAGTCTATTATATAACCTTTTTGCTGTTCGATTTAGGATTTGGTCGATCGCAGCCGAACCTATTTCTAGCGTGAAGCACAATTATTGCGTTTCGGTGGAAGGGTCTGGTTGCCGGCTAACTTTAATATGAGCCGATGATCTTAGTCCTCAGCCGTAGAAAATCATCAGTGATTGACTTCAGATAGAACCCCTATCTATAAATCTATGCAAATAAATAAAATGGAAGTGTTTGTTTGTAATGCAAATAACAACTTTTTAAAATTAATGTAAATTAATATACAGTTAAAACAACTTTGAATTGAGGTATTATTTTATTAGCATTATTATACTTACTAGTATGTATAACGCGCTAATAACCACTACTTCTAAAACTACTTCCTTTGATGAAATTGAGTAGAAAAAATATAACATTAGGAACGCCCTTAGTCGCGGCGCGTTCCTAGTTTGAAGTCACACTATAAGTAAGTACTTATATATATTATGGTAGATGTAGGTATACTCGTAAAAACCTCAATACTTGTCTTAATTTGTCGTAATTTGTCTGCCCCGTTATATGTCTGTACACGTTTTTGTTAGTATCCAGAAAATAATTTATCTCTTTAAATAATTCACTGCAACACCAAATCATAAGTCAATGTGTATATTAAAGTTTAATTTTCAACAGGGCCGTTATACAATAGAAGCTAAAGAAGGTAAATCACTCCTGACGTACACTCCGGTCACCGACGGCGACTACGGCACATTGTCGTGTCGTGCGTCCAACTTGGCGGGACGACAAGTCGTGCCGTGCGTGTACACGCTGCTGCCGGCAAATCGGCCCGACCCGCTGACCAACTGCACAGTCTACAATTTAACAGATGACTCCCTCGATTTAATATGTTTACCAGGTAAGTTCTATTACCTTCTAGAGATATTTATTTATATATATTTGACATCATGAAAGGAAGATAAAACAGGATGTTGGCCACAGAAACCTTGCTATCACAGAGGACTACCATCATTAATAATAAAAAAATATTTAATAATAAAAGTCTGCCTGCCTGTTTCTTTTGGGAAATCTTCGGAACGGTTGGAGCGATTTTGACAGGATTTACAATGACAGATGCTGATACGTGATGCGTAATTTAGGCTACTTTAATTTTTTTTCAAAATTTAATGCGAATGTACGGTATAAACTAGTTTTTTATACGTGAGTGAAACCGTTGCGATGTGATTACCGCTGTTATATCTTACGAACAATGTAATC
This sequence comes from Urbanus proteus proteus, assembly GCA_018251915.1. Classification (NCBI taxonomy): domain Eukaryota; kingdom Metazoa; phylum Arthropoda; class Insecta; order Lepidoptera; family Hesperiidae; genus Urbanus; species Urbanus proteus. The sequence goes on from DWPV01007601.1 coordinate 3,346, forward strand.
AGCCTGATTCCACTTGAGTTTTAACTGATACTGAGAAAATGTTATTTTTATTTTTGTGATCTTGTTTGCAATTGCTGCCGGCTACATAGTTTTAATTTAATTTAAACTTACTTAGATAACTAGTTTATCGGAAGGATCAGTTTTGTTTATTTTTCTTCACGAAGGAATCGCTACTGAAACGGTTTTAAATTACTGATTCTTTTATTTCCTTGTTTTCTCTACGTTAGAATACAGTTTTCATTTTTTTTTCTGATAAACCTCATTGTAACAGGTTAGGTACATGTTGCATCTTGCCATATCGATTCAAATTGGCAATAATTAATAATATTTTTAAATAGATTTTGTTCTAAATCCCTCATAAGAATCTTTTTTTATTTTATATCGAAGTTAGAAAAATTCTTACTCCTATTTTTTTAATATTTTTCCTGCCCTTATTTGTATTATATATGCAAGTACATTGGTGTATTGCTCCTACCAAATCATGTGTAAATGATTATTGATAATAAGTATACCGCCGACCTCAGGTTTCACTTGGATTTACTTTTGTAGGTATGTAGGTAATTTTACTAAACTAAAACTCGAAAAAAAATACTTCGATTACATGATTAATAATATTGATTGGTACAAATATCTGGACGCTATAAAACGTAATTTCTGTACCTAAATCAAGACTATGAAATTTTGCCCCAGAACCAGTAAACTTTTAAAATTTTAGGAAAAAAAATGTAACTCTGCATTTGGTCAAATGAATATAGAGTTATATTTTTTAGACCTACAGACGAAGAACGATATATATTCTTTTTATTTTACAGGTTATGATGGTGGTCTCCAAAACGTGTACTTGGTGGAGGTGTGGGCGAACGAAAGATTAGTTGTAAATTCTAGTAATGGAATAGCTCTTTGGAATTTGAGACGGTTGGGCGCAAAACGACGGCTGCGACTTGTGGTGTACGCGGCGAACGCTAGAGGGCGCTCCGAAAGTGTGAAGTTCATCGTGAGAACAGCCTCGAAACAATTACCTAGAACAGGTAAGTTTTAACTGCTTTATATCCTTGTAACATATAACAAATATATATTTAAATAATTATTAAAACATTGTAATGATTCACGATTTACATACAAAGGCCTTTAATGACCAATGACAAAACTATTCACGTATTGATAAAAATGCTGAAATTGACGACCTTCTATCCTAACCTACTCTAATACAGGGCCTTTTTAATGACGAGGGCGGAACCTTCAAAAGGTATCCCACGCTTCGGTAGCAACGCCTGGTTATGTGGGATTTCTACCGCACTAAATCCACTCCGGTGGATGTCCTTGGCGCTGTGAAGAGGACTCCGTGGTTTCATCAAAAAACGCCAGCTAGAGTCCTCTAAGCGCGTGGCCTCATCGGGCTCAGCTCAGGCGAGCGCTGCTTAATAGGACCATCGCTGTATCGTAGCAATGAATTTGTAGTCAAACTCACATAGCATATCTATTTATCTTATCTAGATTTGATTACTGGACCATGGGTGGCATTGGTTCTTTACCACCAGCTGGACAGAATGCCGTCCACCTGAAGTGTCCACTGCTGACTAAGCTCATCAACATCAACTATAATATATCGACATACGAGTATCTCCCCTGACGAACGATATACATTATGTTCTGCCAACTTGCACTTCAGTTCACAAAATTCTCAAATTGACCAGGTCAAAAGACCTCATATTCACCAGGTACAACAGTTAGGATCTGACAAGATCTGGAGCTATTTGCTCTTTTATAACCTATTTGTTATTTATTGTAGAAAAGAAGGTATGTTCTTTTCTACAATAAATAACTACTGACTTATACAACTTTAATATTTCAAGAGAACAAAGTTCCGCAAAGAAGTTAGCGTGAAATAAAATAAGACAGCCCCGTTATAAGTTAACGTGTAAGGTATCATAGCGACTTTCATTATAGGAGACTTAAATATTAAAAAGAAGTGAAAGCATACCTTTACACCATAGCTTTAGGCAAAGTATATACTTATATAAGGACAATAAAGCAAAGATATTAATTATTATATAGAAAATATATAATGCTTATTAATACTATTTTCCTAATTTATAAGGTAGGTAAATAGTAAGGTAAAATTTATCTCTTTGTAAAGTAAAATCTTTTATACTTAAACTACGTTTTACATTTAAAGTTTTTTACAATGATATGTAATGTCTTTATTTTGCATAGAGCACGAAGGCAATAATTGCAATTTATGCCACGTTGGAAATTAATTGTAATTTTTACAAATTGTCATTACCAATATTCTTTCTTATTCTACTACCGGAACGGAACGCGACCTTAATTGAGAAGACAAAGGTATTGTAAGGCTTATTTGAACTGCGTGCCACACAACAGTTATTATGTCCTTAAAAGTGGGAATAGGTGCATTTGTTTGTATCGAGCGGCCGTGGTAAAGCCGGCCGTATGTGTGGTGACATAAAGTTGTGCACCAGACGGTGCGGCGAGAGTGGCGCTCGCCCGAGCTGAGCTCGATGCAGCTCGCGCTCAGAGGACTCTGGTTGACGTGGGGGAGGGGACGTTTAGTGCGGCAAAGATACACATGAAAAATGGTTGAGTCGCGTAACCGTGGCAACCAACATGACAATTTAAATTGGACCCTTTCTCAAAGAAACTGAGTAGCTTTTGATCGTCGACTTTATTATTGACAATATAATTTTCTTAAATTAGATTTTTTCAATAAAAATATTAAAATAAATATACAAATCAATCATACAAATACACTTGCCTATGGTAAAAATACTTCCGTTAAATATATTATGTGTACTGCTAACATTTTTATACTGTAAAACTGCGCAGTATGAAATCCTACAATCCTATATGTATATATATATGTATAAATGTTTTCTAGCTATAAATTTAAATAGATAAATCAACCTAGAGACGTTTTTGCATTTGTAGTAGTGCACGGTTTGCAGATAAATAAATAATTGTTTTTTTTTTTAATAACTTGGTACTTATTGGACGGTTTATTTCGGTTATACTTACTGTATGTATTACACTACACTGCTGACGCAAAAATGTCTCTAAAATGATTTGACTATACTTAACTATTTATTCACACAGAAGCACAAGAAGCCTGGGAAATGAATTGGGCTGTCGGTGGTATATTGGGCGCAGCGGTGACCATAACTATAATCCTGTGCCTAGCTTTTATTGCAACGAGGCTACGACGTCGGTCAAGGGATTACGAAGGTGAATTTTATGAGACGACTTATTGAAAAGCCTAGCATTGTGAACATCTTGATTGGTGGTACCTATAAAAATGGTACCGCTGGATTCATATTTGTCTAACAAGACGTGTTGTGATACATCGGAACGATATCTTGGTTTTATACGTTATTTATTTGTATAATTTATTATTATATCACAATAAAACTGTATGAAACTGACACCGTTCTGCCGCATCAGAAAACATCACTTCCGGCAAAATATAAAACCTGCCCTAACTCTTCGAGCAACATAAAAACATCTCAGTCTAAAAGATTCAAAATGTTTCTTCATTTATTGTTTTCCTGACTTTTACACTAAACTTATTAAATTTTGTAGTTGCGACGCAGTCAGCGAAGGTTCAGAAACCACTACAAAAGCGGGCGTCGCCTGAAGATAGTAATCCAGACTTGATTCCTCCCAGCAAAGGTAAATTTAATATAATGAACATTGATGTTTTTGTTTGATAAAAATTATAGTTATGAAAAATAAATATGTCGTTTAATATTATGTTTTATCATAATTTTAACGACGCATTTGTAATTGGTTACAGACACTAATAAACAATATTATAGTAGCGTTTGCAATCAACTATATTTACAATAATTTCATAACAACTGCTATTCAGATTATACTGACAATCTGAGTATAGCTTTTAAAGTTTATAAAAGAGATTTCATGGGTCAATTTTCATGTTTCAAAATTCAATATCTGAAATAATCTCAAAAATTACATATTTCCAACTCAATTGAGACTAAACGTTGAAGATACGGTTGAGGAACGTTATTTTTCTGTAAAGACGGCAAAATCATCCTTTTCTATGTTGTATATAAGCAAAACTATATTATGTATGGTACACTATGTCGCTGGTATTTTATGATTAGCTCGTCCTACACACAAAGAGTGTAATCAGTTTACAAAAATATCAAAATTTCTTACGCCAAACGTGAATGCAGGTAGTTAAAAATATTACCACATTTTTAATCACAAACATGTGGCGCTGTTCTAGGATCCTAATGCTAAGATCTTAAGCCGAATCCGATTTCTTCTGATCTCATGCGGCGTCCAGCGTGTGGACCGTGTCGCAAGCATCACCGTGCGTCTACACGCTTGCCACAATCCTTCACAAACGCCAACGTTTAGATTTAGCATTTAATTTGGAATTAGTAGACTTGTTACCCATCCGACTGGCGTCTGTTTTATTGAATAATTCAATTGCAAACGTTATCCATGCCACCACACGCTTGTATACACTCGGTTTTCTTATAAGTTTATAAATATACATATATTTTTTTATACTGAAATACTATTACTGAAATACTGAAATACATGGCAGCTTAAACTTTAAAATGTGGTAGCCCTTGTAGTTCGACTCCGGTTTTACCACCGCGATGCCTTTTTCTACCTTACAATGGTAGTGTTAAGCACTACTGCTGTGATCTGGCTTAAAGGGTTTGGTAAGGGAGACATACTTATCCGAACACTTTCAACTTAATACTCAGGGTAGCAATACATTTGTGGCCAAACGCAGCTAAACTGTTCTTATCTGGGATTAATTACAAATATACATGGGCGGCAGTGGCCATTTACCATCAGCTGCATTGCATGCGCGTTTGCTAATTTTATGACCAATACAAATTTGACATCCGTTACGCCATGCTATTTCAGAATAGAGGTACTAATGCACTGGCATGTAGACGGTTCCCAAATCAAGTCAATCGTTTGTAGAGGTTTAGAGTTTGCTGCAAGCTTCACTTGTAACGTTGTTAATTTTCTATTTCTGTATTATGACTCAAAGCTATCCAGTAATACCTACTAGGATGCATCATTAGCTCCCAAGTTATCCGTATTCGTTTCGTGTAATCAGATATTATACGAATTCTTGATGAAATTGAAATATATCTCAAACAAATATCTTCGTGTTTGTATATCAAACGCTTGATTAATGTTTGCTTTCAAAATTTCTGCTAAAATAACGTTGATATTATAAATACCGACGTGGAGGCGCCTTGAGAGGGTAACTTATAAAACGTTATGATTATATAGCGCAAATGTGGGTGCTAATTTCAAAAACAAAAACATTTAATAAGTCTAAAATTGTTCTTGGTATATGCTGCGTACAGTTCTCCTCTTACTATTGGGGGCTTCTAGAAACAAGACTGCTCAATATCAAATGTGCGAGAATGTGTCTATCTTATTATTATACATAATATCTGCCTAAAATTGTGGTAGACTTAATTGAAATTAAGACACCATATTATCATCATACATCATATTATTTACACCATCAGCATATTAACCTGTTAAATTGTATCGTAGGATTTGTGGGTTGAAAACATCATGACTTGAGCGACCGAATGTCGTTTTTATTAAACTTCACCTCGGAATTTTGCAAGTTGAATTTGACCCATCCCCTATTCCTATTTAACTGAAATTTTGTATGCACAATATATGGTGGTATGGTGACCGTTCCGTCACGCGGGTGAACTATCCCAATTATTATAAATACAAAGTCCGTTTATTTGTTTGTTTGTAACGCCTTCACGCTTTAACGACTCAACCGATCGTTATGAAATTTTGCACACACATTGTAACGGGTCCAGAAAAGTAAAGTAAAAGCTAATTTGAATAAAAATTAATTTCTCATGCGAATTTTTATGCCAACAGCCACAGAAGTCCCGCCGGAGCCGCCGCAGTACGCCGCAGTGGTAGCGAGGTCTGAAAGTAAGAATACCAGTACGCACAGCCTCGCCCGGACACAGTCTCCCACATCACCACTACCGTCACACCCATCGCATTTCGATATGCAGGTTAGCATGATCCTGTATAAGGAAATCGCTAAAATAAAATAATAGACCAATTAATTGACTACGCGTCTGCGCTTATGTCCTAGGCCAAAAATACCTACAAAACGGAAAAGTAGGTATTTCTTAACTAATATAAATTTTTGTATTTACTCGCTCAGATAAATAAAATAGGTAGATTACTTACCGCACTCACCATTGTATTTAAGTGATGCCAAAAAACTATGCTACTTTCATGTATTTATATGCACACACTTATAAAAAACTAGCGTAGTTTCTTGTCATGACTTTGGGTTATTTACGCTCACATAATCACTTATAACCCGACCATTTTTAAAATGGCTTAATTTTTTTGTTAGGAATGATAGATCTATCTACTTTATTTATCTGAGTTTACTCGTATAACTTTTAGTAACGTTACAATAATTATCATTTATCATTGGCAATGACAACCTAATAACTGACATTTGAATAAATTACACATAATCAAGATTTAAATCATCATATTATTGGATAGGACAATTATTTATTAAATCTAACTTAAAACCGTTAACGAAAAATAAAACAGTAGGTACAATAGAGTATTTGACAGGTGCTAGAAAAATAGCTCAAATTATTTGTTATATCATGATACGTTTGTGATTTAATTAAATCTTTGTAAATTTCTCTATTTACTACAAAAATCATCATCAGTCTAAATTTATGTAATAGCCGCCAAAACGCTAAGTCAAGTGATTCATGAGTTATACTGTCACGTGACGTCACCGGCCAGCACACAAACTTGGCAGCTGTACGACTGGCGTTTGCCGTCTACTGGCAGGTGACGTCACTTTAGATTCAGCCAATACCTTACGTCTTCAATCACGAGGTCAAGTATGGAAATTTGATTATTTCATAATTGAATTATCAAATGGATTTTAAAATAATTTGTTGGCTTAGTAGGCTTACAAAAATAGTAGTCAAATACCTTATTGTTTAAATTAATGCAGAAATCAAATTATATGAATAATTATCCAAGTATTAATATGATTCAATTTCTGCAATTTGCCTGTAAATCATAAATAATAAAATAAATAAAAATGGAAATGTCTGTTTGTCATATAAAAATAACATCACCTTTTCTCCATCGCACCACTCGCCGAAGGATGAGGTTCCATCCTCATCAATTGGAGCCATGGCGGTCCTC
>DWPV01007602.1:0-10590 GCA_018251915.1 Urbanus proteus proteus
AACGCTTAACGCTGGACGCTACGTTAACGTGCTACGCGCCATCTCGCTTTCATTTCTTTAAGTGTAAAATGTAAGTACTCTTAAAATACACTCTATATAAACAAATAACACTGAAGTGTCTGTTTGTGTTTTCACAATAAATTGATGTCATAAAACGATAAATGTCAATGCAGATGAAAGTTTACACGATACCTATTACGAAAACAGAATTAAAAAAAATTGTCTGTCTGTTTGTTTGGCTGAGGTAGTCTTCTAAACGGCTGGACTGATTTTGACGGGTTTTTCACTGGAAGATAACTGACGTTCTAAGGCGTAACATAGGCTACTTTAATTTTGGGAAAAACATTACCACGAATGCGGCTGCCATATTGCGAGAGCAGGGTATACCCAATGTTTAGGTATGGATTCCTTTTAACTTTTTTAACACGGGTGAAACCGCGGGGATCAGCTAGTATGTACATGAAATATGATATAATATCAAATATGGAACTACCAACTGAACTAAAAAATATGCATAATTTTTTGTGTCATAGAAATTGGTTGTGTTAATTGTTATTTAAAAATATTCCGAAAAATTAAGATCCTCAATCTACTTTCTAACTTCTATAAATATTATTTTTGGCTTAAAAATGTGGGCTTTGTAAATATTTACTTTCATAAATTAATGCTGCACTCATATTAGGGACATCGTATTGTTTTTCTTGAACTCTAGTTGTATTTGAATATGTTATTAATTTCTAGCAGCTTGTTTTGTAAGTGTAAGCATGTTTCGGCTTCGTGTATTTCCCATGGGTCTCGTACAGCATCTACAAGCTTGTATCTGACGAATATGCAGATGAATACCATGCAATGATAGTTGTCCTATAACCAGAGTTATTATACTTAGAGAAGGTGAGTTAAAGGTAGGCCTGTGAGTTCAACAAATAATAAAAGAGGGAAATGACAAACCTATACTTATCTTTGTCTAATTACTTCATTAGATTATTTAGCCTCAGTTGCTTTCTTATTTTTTCAATAGTCAATTTTTAGGCTGGGCTATAATAATTCTAAGTCTAATAACTCGTCAACGGCTAAGTGAATTTGAATAAAATTAAGTATAGACAACGTATGTTATGCGTAATAGAACAAAACATGACATTGCGGTCCAAAACATATTATTAATTGATGAAAATCCTAATTTTCACTATTTTCTACTAGTTTTTATTTATCTTTTTGAATTAACTTGATTTGTTGATATTAAAATTTAAGTCGCGTATTTGCGTAGCGTTCGTTGGTAAATTATAAAAAAGAATGATGCACTAAAATCTATTTTTGAATATTTAGCTATTTTAATTAGATGCGATTCGACTATGAATAAATTTAATTTGATCGTTTGATTTAATCTGATTCGGTATCCCTACAAAAATGTATGTTCTGATGGCTTTATCAGTAGTCCGTGAGTTCTTATGAGCATTTTATGACTGGGAAAGCCTTTTCATGGCCTCTTACACGGGATCTACACGTAATACGCACGTGACATACTCCACCAAATGACTATTTGAGAATCTGATGTTTTAATATAAAATATTTTTAGAAAGTTTGGCGTGAAGTTAAGTTAAGGAAGTATAGGTTAATATTTTCGAGGGCTATTTATATGGCGGAACGGTAGTCTTAACGATCTGATAGGCAGAGCGTTCCGGGCTGTATCCTTGGAGAGACAATAAATGAACATGCTGTCCATATAAATGTAAGTGGCCACCGACGCTAATGTGCACATATATTAAATTTCTAATAGGATGTTATACTCCTGAGAAATTCTACAGATGCATCGCTAGGTCTGAGAGTTACGGTGAAACGGTTTGGATAGGTATACATCCTTTACCAACCCCTTCAAACCGGGACGTAGAAGCGCTTAACACTGCTTATGAGACAAATATACCGTGGCTGTATTTCCTTTAGCGTCGAACCATGAACAGGTCTATTACCGTCACAATCAAAAATATTTTATTCAAAGTATATTCTTTACAAGATTTTTTTTGAACGTCAATAGTTTTTTTTTCTCTACCACTACTTCGGAAGGTATTTAGTTATGGAGAAGAATCTCATCTTTGAAAAAAATGTACATATGTTACAATAATTAACCTTATACTAATCAGGCATGTGGAGCTGGAGGCGCTTCAGACCACACGGTTCTGTCGGTCAAGTAATCACTAGTTTTGTAGTACGCATTTTACAAAGCGTATGTTTAACAATCTTTTTAAACATTGTTTCTGTTATATAATTATATCAGTCAAAAACTAAATTGTAATAATAATACAGGAAAAGCATGTAACCAATGGTTATCTAAAGCCAATAGTCCGAGAAGCCTGTGCGCTTTACGGTGGGTGGAAGGTCATTTACTACGCAGGCTTTGAGCCATGCCCTTCTCGGACCCGTCAAATAACTTTTCCTTATATCCTTATTGATGTTTATTGCTCCATTCGTTTTATATATGGACGTAGTTTCGATTTTAACTTGACGTCGTATTGTGGAGACGATTAATTAAATAGAAGACTATTAATCGGAGTTTTGTGATTTGAAGGGTGTGGTCATAAGTTTAGTTGTGTTGACCAATTCTACCAACCAATAGAGATTTTTGTCTGCAATTTCGATGTTTATTTAAATTAGGTGATAGATGTCCATGGCCACTGTAGCCCGTTTGGACCGTTTACTAATAGGGTTTCGAATCTGAAAAGGAAGATCGGAGACCTATTGCAAAGCCTCCGCTTTATCTACGTTTATCCGACTGTCACAGGGTTCGATTTTTAAGCCAAAAAAGATACGTGGAATTTTTAAAAATTGTTGTAACAGAAATACTCTAATAAAAGAATATACCATAAAATTCTATTTCTATAATCCATGTAGTGAACTACTCCTGCAGGAGCATTTTAGAATTCCTACTTGTTTTTCAGGGGTAGCAACGCTTCATTGTCTCATCACTGTTAGGATTCCAAGCTTTTGGGTTGCTTAAAATTCCCAAAAAATAAAACTCTTATATAAACCGACAATTTCCCGAAACGCCAGGTATCTCCAGGAGATCTCCCCCAAAACAAAAAAGATCTATCGCCAGTAATGCGATAACATTTCTCAAAGTTGTCCGGACACAAATAATCTGGAGTATTTTCGTTAGACGAGAAATGGTCTTGGGAAAGTTGTTACAATGTTTCCGCGCGTCATAATAATTTCCAAAAAAACTATTTTGTTCAACTATTCTCATATCGAAAGTTGTTGTTTACTATAAATCCTTAGTATGAACAGATCATCAAAATAATATAATTATTATAAACTTATTATAAACTACAATAATTTTACGAGTACAATATCGAAGTAGGTCTACTAAAGCGTAGAAAATGTGGTTAAAAGGTTCTTTTTATGATTTGAAGAGTCTATCTGTGTGATGCTGTAAAGGTACTTGCAGAAGGCATTGAAGCCAAGTTCTTAGGTTTTCGATTATGGAGGTGTCACTGCCATATTTATTTCTGTCAATAACAGCAGTGTTAAGCGCTAGTATGTTGTGATTTGAAGGGTATGGTAAGTTCGTGGTGGACTATAAGCAGTATAATATTATAGATCAAGAAATAGAGAAGAGATTTTAAAGAGATTAAAATTTTATGCTTTTTGCTCAATTAGCAAAATCTCTAAGCTTCTGCCTTTACATATAAAAAATAGACGTAAGTAGAGAGTAGTCAGGGAGGATAATGTCGCTTCTTAAGTAAGCTGCTTATCCGTACCGATCGTTAGATACTACAAAGTATCCATTATCAGAGTAATTACTACTTCCGTTTATAACGAATGCAGAGGAGTTGCCGATGAGGGACTTCGACATTGAATTAACAAACATTATCGTGGCTAGTCCTAGTAAAGATTAGGATACTAGAGTTTGATCACAGGGTCAACATTAGGTAAGATTGTGATTTTATCTGGTGTTAATTACAGATGTCTAAGGTTTGCAGTGTCCACCTACCATCAAGTGTGCTTCATGATCTTTAACTAGTCCAATTTTATAAAAAAAAACTTGCATTTGCTAAAACAGTAAAATAGCAGTATTAATTTACTCAGCGCTGTGACAGGTTAAATTATTTACAACGGGATGTGATCTTTGACTGACCAGAGAACGATAAATAAAATAAATTATTACTATAACGATAAGATATCATAGTAGTTATGATGTGAAAGACCTCAGTTACTCTAAAATCAATTTAAGCATACAAATTTTAATAAAACTGATGAGTAGGTAGTATGTGGATTTTTCAATTTCTTCCTATATAAGAAATAACTTAGTGCTTAAGCGGATTCAGAAAGAAACGCAAACCTATCATGAGATCGGTTACAGACTACCATGGGTCGTAATGATGACTTATTTTTATGTGTTCCGATCCGGTGGTAGAATAAGAAAAGATATTGCAAATGACAATTTGTAACTGCTTTCGTAGGCATATGCAAAATAAAGATATTTCATTTCATTGCATCTTCGTTTTCAACTTAAATTTCATATAAAATAGCCTTAAATAGAAATTACCAAATAAACCATTTCAATATTCCACTTTTTACGTAATTTGATACGTCAATATGATGTGATTCTTTACATAAACCAGGATAACAGTACATTATGTGGGAAATAAATCAGAGGATTTGGGTGCTACGTCGTATGATATCCTGTAACAATAGTCTGAGCCGAGCATAAACCTCTTTTATTAATGCATTTTCTCGGGATTCGTGACGCGAAAATGATGGCTCCCGACGCCCCAAGAAACGCTTTTTTGCTCCCAAGGCGAGCTTGAATGATATAAATGAAACCTTAATAAACAACGATTAAATGAACAAATAAGCGGATCGGTCTAATGGTTGAAACTTGGCCTCTCAATTGGGAGGTTCAAGGTTCAAATCCCAGGCACCTCTGACTTATGTCCATATTACAATTTAATTATCACATGCTTTAACGGCGAAGAAAAACATTGTAGAAATCTGCACATCTGAGAGTTTTTAAAAAGTTCAAAGATGTTCAAGTCTAAATCCCTTACACTATGAGAGGAGGCTCGTACCCAGCAGTGTAAGAATAATGTGTCGAAGACGAAATAAGCGAAAAAGCGAGAGAGATTACGAGAATGAGCGACTGCCTCGTTTACTGTTAAACAAGGCAACGCCAGGAAAACTTATAACAATTCTCACGTCATTACTCAACACCAAAACTATAAGTTTTATGGCGATAATGGTAGGAACCAAATAACAGAAATAATATCAAAATGCTCATGATGCTAATATGAAATTGCTGTTTTAGAAACTAATAATGTGCTGTTTTGATAATTTTATTAAGACTGTGTTTCTGATCGAGAAAATTTCAACTAATTGTAATGTTTCTGACTATAATTGAGGTAGTTTTTATTTAGAAAAAAAAGATGATAGAACCCTATGTAGTTGGACTCCGGCGGCACCACCATCCATCCATCTGTGGTCAACCTCAGTTAGAACCTTGATCTTATCTAGGTCGATTGCAAATGCTCATGGGCGGCAGTGGCCACTTACCATCTTACCATGAGGTGGATTGCATGCTCGTTAGCTTCGATCACATAAAAAATATCTCTGCGTAAATAAAAAAAGCCGCGCAACAAAGTTCTTGATACGCGACAGTGAAACATTTTAGTGGGATACATCAGTTTTGCTAAATAGGTTTACATTTGAAACCTACATTTGTATGCTAACCCGACGTTCTGTAATAAATTTATTCTAATCGAATTTCAGACTTGATAGACATTAACCGCTCAGTAATTGGACACAGAACACGACAGCCGGATGGCAAGTTGATTTGTGGTTGTTATCATTGTTTGTTGAAATTATCTACGTTTATATTTGAATACAAACATATTATTCATATTTGAAATATCGTTTATGTAAATATATGCACCTATGTAAAACTTTTACACCCTTGAACTAACTTTTAATATAATTTTATTGCGTTACCAAGGATTGAAATTTTCTATTATGCAGAAAATGTTAAACGTTGATCATTGGTAGCCAAAAAAATAATTAGATAGATTGATGTTATATAATCAATCTATTAAATTATAGATTTATAATTAACAAACTGTGGGTTATTATAGATTATATCATTAATAAACAGTCGGACTGACATACCATATCTTAAACTGATAGGCTCAAATACACGAAAATAGTTTAGTTTTGTGGCTTCACTCAAATATAAGGCGGTGAGTAATCTTAATATTTCATTTATCTGAGCTGATAGGATAGGATATAATTCCGTTACTTAGCATTTTGGCCACTAAACCAAAAAAGAAAATAAGGTAACGAACAAAAATGAAAAATCTTTTGCCTAAGCTTATTTACTTTATGATAATATTGAACAGAAAAGTAATATAAATATGGTCGTATCCACATAACATAGCACCGTATAAACAGGTGTTCTCCTAAATCCTAAGATGGAACGCGAGAAGCGGAATACCTCCAGCTTCATAGTTCTCGACAATGCTTTCAAAGCTTTTAAAGTGAGCAGCTTTATCAGCGGAATAAGATCGAGCTGGCTGAACTTTCGTGTTATTCCTTCCTTTTGAACTGCGATTTGGCTGCGAAATATCTTACTGACATAGGTATTTACATAGCTTAGAGTTATTAATTTTAATGGAGTATAATATATTTAATTTTGAGTACATTAATTTTGGCTGGGGCTCAAACGAAGATGGAATTTAAATTTCGTATGGAAGTCAAGTTAGTCAATGGTGTCTATGGGCGGAAGTAATCACATATCATCAGATGGACTGTATACGATACAATTTAAAAAAATAAGTCTTGTTATTTTCAATTTTTAATTTACCATTATTATTAGATTATTACTCTCCGTCGCTACTAAACATAGGCCACTAGATTGTATTTAGGCCATAGTCTCCCATACTGACCAAGTGCAGATTGGTAGAACAATTATGTTTTAGAGACGTTTTACGTTCAAATAGGTCTTTAGTATACTTAATATCGCATTCTTACTAAATCTACTGCAGCGTATTTTCAAGCGCTATAAACTATTACTAAAACACTTCGATATTTTCATCGCGTATTGAATGATATTATAAAATAAAATATTTGAATATAATTTCAATATGTTGGAGCCATTTAAGTCCAGCTGCAGATTCCCGCTCCAAGTTACGTCTGTAGTATTCGCACGTCATCCACTCCTCTTCCCGACGCTTTGTGAATACGGAAACTCATATTTGCATGAGGTTTATAACGGTTTTGATATATGTACTAATAGGGGATGGGATTTTATATTTCTACCAAGGGTTTTTACTAAACATTTAATTTATTATATATTAATTGTAATTGGATGCAAATATAGTTTGTATAATCTTCGTACAAGGGTGGTGTAATAAGATATGATTCTGCAGTGCGTGTCAAAATAAAGTTTAATAGTTATTAAGCATGGAAATAAAGTAAGAAAGAAAGAAAATTAAGTGGAGTTTAGGGTTTTTATTCCAGAGCTTTCCGTATTTTTAAACTTTCACTATAAAATACATGTCATCGTAACAAAAGCCTAGCTATGTAGTTAAGGTAAGTATATTAACTCGTATATTGGCGTTTTAGTAGAGGCCTAAACTATTTTCTAATAGAAATCCCTACCAATCGTAACGTAATCATAACGTAAGTAATGGTCTGATGACAACAATCTTCACATTCACAATATCTATTAAAGATCAGCGATTCCACATTTCCCTAAAAGTACTACTGAACGAATAAAACTGTTGACCTACTTGACAGTACAATGAAATTGGAAACAAGAATACAATCATAAAACAGAATACGTTTAATAAAGATCGCTAGTCGCAATAGAAATGGACACAAAATATAGATCGCACTTAATACTCGTATTTTCAACTGAGATTTCTCTCGACTTTTCAATTCCGTAACAAATTTCAATATTTTACAATGCATTGTGTCTTATTTTGACCTATATTTACGAAGGCATAACTTTTAATATTGTATCGCTTATGGCAAAAATCTTTAGCTGGCTCACGCTGACTTGCTTGTCATTTCTCCGTAGCATTTGATTTAGTACTTTCAACATTATTGTATTTAAGGAAGATTAAATGTTTTATGTAAAATTTTGATGGTGATAAGTGACGTTTAGTAATAAAATAAAATAAAACATGAATCTCTTGACTGGGTAATTAGTAAACTAGGTAACTTAAACAGTTCAATCTAGAGAAATGCAATTAAATTAAAAAATGGGTAATAAACAAAGCAAGCTTAAACATTTGAATCTAAAGACATGGAATGAAATTAAAAATACGAATGGATTTTTGAAAAATAATATCTAATATGGATGTTCAATACGACATGTAAATGTGTCTTTCCTTAAATGTAATTTAATCTAAAAGAATCACAAAATATAATTCGCAAATAAATAACCTTTCTAAAATAAGTTACAAAGTTATAAGTACCCTCGTATTTTATTTAAATTTGACTAAGAGCTGTATTTAAAATATCGCGTCTAAAAATAACTCGGAACAAGTTTCCAACAACTTGGAAACTTTTGTTCGAGCGTCGTCGTCTGTTTTTTATTTAAAGCCGAATTAAACGGTACCAACAATGGCTTGATTGACGAAATGTATCATTTAAGGCGGCGTTTTTCGCTGCACGACCTTATTATGAGTTATATAGTAGCCGTAGGTGCCACTGTATCAGAGGTAGGTCGGTGCTTGGCCTATATTTCCTCCCTTTCTCGCATAGCGTTGTCTTGTTCCGTCCTGTTCATCCGTGACGTCATCACGCAACCCCTACTGTGGTGTGGGTTACACGCAGTGGTGAGCCTGTGCGTCGGTCCCGGTCATTATTGCAATGGTTCAATCAGATTATTTTTTGCCCCTATGAAAATAGAGCGAGATAATGCGAAAAGTTGGCTCGTAGTGGATAAATAAATTATGGACGGTAAATGGAACTCGGCGGAATGGCTTTTTAGCTCTCGCGTTAATACTGGGATAATGAGACAGCGTTTTCTCGGCTTTGTTTGTTTAGCGCGCGTGGCATGATTTGACTGACTGACAGTTAGTCCCTGGTTCGATTCCCGGTCAGTCGGGCAGTTAATAATGAGCTTTTTTGACTGATATATTTTCCATTATGTTTATTTCTTAGTAAATATATTTTTACGTACCCGTGCGACATTTCGTAGGCGTTTGTCGATCTCTTATTAGTCTAACTTTAATTATATTTTTAATTTGATTGGATGAACCACTGATTATTAGAAATAAAAGCATATAAATCCTTTTACCACTCATAGCCCCACGGTAGATTTTTTTTGTATCTTGGGTGCCACTGACTCACACATAGGCGAATACACAAAAATCCAAATCTAATAATCTAATTTCATCAATCAGATATCTATCTGCCGGGGATAGAATCCGAGACCCGCTGCGTGTCAAATCGATATGGTAACCGCTTCACCATTCGAATTGTCAAGAAGTTGTAATTCTTTATCATAATAATATAACTTGTTATTTTAAAACCGTGTCACTGTGTATGACAGTTTTACAACTAAGAGTAATATTTCAAGTACTAACTGCAGTTTATACGATGGAATAAACTTGTTGAACTTAAGTACTTAAGCGATTTTCCACTCCCGCAGGCTTTACTGGCAGAAATCTAGATGCTAGATTTCAGCCTAGCACTACCTCCACTTCGTAAGTAGCGGGAAGTGAACCGGAAAGCTAAGAAATTGCTGGATATAAAAGTGAGTTTAATATAATACTATGTTTTTTTTGTTTAAATAAGATCAGTTATTTTTATCGTAATTTAATTTTGGACGTAATACCTAATTTGTTTAAATTACTTCGTCTACTTTTTTGACAAACTTCATGGCATAATCTTGTACAATATTTTGCGCATACCCAAAATAGGATTAGAATAATAATAATTAAAAACAATAAAATGATTTTACTGAAGACATAATTATATTTGGGCAGGTATATATTTTAAAAATAATTTATACGTTTTCACGTCGGTAACTAAGTTGAAATATTCATGCATTGATAGCAGCTACTTAAAAACAGACTGTAGCTTATGTTATACGTATTATGCATAGGTATTATATATCTCTTAGAAATTAATATAACCAATTTCAGACATCGAGCGAACTTCGGTCGCATAGGTACTATCAAATTAATTCAATTGCGGATGACATAATTTATGGAAATACACTATAATGTGTTCGTTGGACAGTATAATGTATTGAAGACAATAGTGTATTGTATTTTCACTATAAACAAAATACTTTAAAAGTAACCCTGTGAGATCCTTCACAGAGTTACTTTACACTTTTTTAATACAATTAAAGCAAAAAAGTATCGACGACTCGCAGTGGTTCCGGGATTGAATCCCTGGCCAGACAGATATCTGAATGGCGAATTTAGATTCCTATTCTAGTTCTGGGTGTTGTATTTGGCTATGTATGTTCTTCACACCCAAAATACCGGCGAAAATCTTACTGTGGGGCCATGTGTGTAAAAACGTCTATAAGATCCAAAGGATGGGCCACGCCTTTAAATATTGCTATAGCAGCTAAAGATTAACTTG
>DWPV01007603.1:0-10589 GCA_018251915.1 Urbanus proteus proteus
CCTACCGCCCCCCTCTAGGCTCCCAGCGCCCACAGGGGGGCGTGATCGCCCACTTTGGGCAACACTGCTGTAAATGGTCTCTTACATAATATGAACTGAAAACTATTTTTTAAGGTTACGTTTTTTATTAATGATTGCAGAAATTGGATTTTTAACGAAATCCATTAGTATTATCCATTATTAAAATCAAATTTAATTACTTCATTGGCATGCTTCTGCGAAATCTATCTGAAAACAACGACCGCACAATCGAACAAAGTGCAAATGATGGCACATTCACTGTCACGTTGTGCGCAGGCTTTCGTAACACTGGGCTTGCAATCCGGTACGTAGAATTTGCACTATCCATTTTCATCGATCCGGCCGGATAAGGATTGATTAACTCAGGACTTTTCATTCCGTTCTAACAATCGACCGAGTTAATATACATAAATAGTCTATGTAATTTAATTATATATACAGAAATAAAATACATACATCCGAACATAGTACGTTCTCCTTTTCGAAGTAGGTAAAAAATAATGATTCGCTTAGTAAAAAAAAAATAGTTAATTTAGTAATGCTCGTAAAGTTTTAACGTAAGGAGTTAAGTTTAACGTAACTATTCAGGCAACAGCGCGATTATTTTTCTTAAAATTGTCAACGAAGCATTTGATCGGATATACTATATAAATACCAGATTTGGTAAACGTTTATTAATGTTAGATCAGCAAGATTACAGGATTCCGTTCCCCGGATTGCAATTCCCAGTGACACGAGAGCGGGTTTTACCACAGAAGCGAGCTTGCGTTCCGTCCAGTCGAGCTTGCGTTATAAAAACGGGCCGGTGTTATGGGAAGGCGGCTTGCGTTTGATATAACGCGCTCTCGGGCCGTATCATTCCGTTTTGTTTCCGTTGTGTTGTGTCTGTGCTATGTTCATCTTTGACTTTTACTGTGTGCAAACGTAATATAGGTATGAATAAATTATTATAAACAATTGAAATGGATTTAAACAATTTATCAAATATAGTTTTAAAGTAAAGTTATCCTGTAATTTTTTAATTAAATAAAAATACATATTGATATTATTTGTATTACGATTGCTAAACGTATATCATACTCTCTATGTGCATACTAAAGTTCGTGGTTTCTGCTAACATTTAGTAATTAAGTGCATGTTTAGTTCTGCTTGCTTGCTTCGTTATTATTTGAAAGATATACAAATTTATTAATTCGAAATTTAAATTATATTTAGTATCGTTTTATCTTTTATAGTAATTTCAAACGAATGTTAATAAGCACATTTTTATCCACGACCTTAAAGAATAGATTACATTGCTTGTGCCGCTTTCTGGTGACGTCACTCCGAGCCCAGTTACAGCCCCCCCTCTCCCCTCCCCGCAGGGAACGAGCATCCTGTCGCCGGTGATCCCCTTCTCGTTCGTGGTGGTCCCGGCCTTCATCATCTTCCAGAAGAGCGAGTCCCAGGTGTACGAGAACCATCCGTCGCTCTACATCCTCGCGTTCGGGATGGTCGCCGCTAAAGTCACTAATAGACTGGTGGTAAGTAGTTTTGAAAGTAAATATCGATATGGCAGTGGTATGGACCTTTTTCTTTGATTTTGCATTGCCTTCCGTCTACTGATCTTCAAAAGGTGCAGTTGAAACCTGAAAAATCTACGACAGCAGAGGGTCCCGAATTCGATCTCCGGCAGATAAGATTTCTTTTATGAGTCTAACTGTACCCTTGTCTTGACGTAGTCGTTGAAGAATCCTTCTAGGTCATATGATATATACAAAATCTCATGTATTTATCTACTTTAGCAAAAGTATTTATCTACTTTAGCTCATTTAATTCGAGTAAGTATTCATGATCTGTTTATTGTGATTCCAGGTGGCGCACATGACCAAGAGCGAGATGGAGTACTACGACTGGTCGATGCTGGGCCCCGCGATGCTGTTCCTCAACCAGTACTTCAATAACGCGATACCGGAGTATTACGTGCTGTGGCTGTGTATGGTATGTGCTCCAATACTTCTTCATTAGTACTCGATATTAATTGGCATATGTTCTTATGGTTTTGGAATAGTACACGATTTTGCAGTCAATCTGATGTTCTGTGCCACCAAATATACTGAATAACTATTTACTGAGATTGGTTACAAGTGCATTGCTCCTTCCTCTCAGCTAATATCTTCGGTCACAGACCGATTGAGCACTGACTAATGGCTAAAGCGAACCGATCCATGCGGTGAAAAAATCATTGTAGAAAACTAGTTCAGTTAACAAAACCTGGGTGAGTCGAATGTTAGGGACGCATTGACAGTGGTATCCCTGGAACCAAACTACAAAATGTGAGACGCGGATGAAAGTGAAGTGTAATGCATTTGTCTCGCAGGTATGGGTGAGCGTGGACCTGGTGCGCTACTGCGGGCAGATCTGCACGGAGATCTGCGAGCACCTGAAGATCCACCTGTTCCGCATCGCGCCGGCGGCGGGCAAGCCGCACGAGCGAAACGGTACGAACGCGCGGCGCGCCTCCGCCAAGCACGCGCGCCGCGGCCCCGCCCCCGGCCCCGCCCCCGGCCCCGCCCCCGCGCCCTAGCGCCCGCGGCCCGCGCCGCTGCCGCCGCTGTACGGGCCCGTGCACAAGCCCCGGTCCAACCGCACGTCCAAGCGCCGCCCGCGCCAGACCATCGGCCTCTACGCCGAGCGCATGGCGCCGCGCAACTTCTTCATGTAGCTCGTGCGCGCTACAGGCGCCTGTAGCGCGCGTGCGCGTTCTGTTTCGCCAAAGC
Organism: Urbanus proteus proteus; assembly: GCA_018251915.1. Lineage (NCBI taxonomy): Eukaryota > Metazoa > Arthropoda > Insecta > Lepidoptera > Hesperiidae > Urbanus > Urbanus proteus. Next base: position 2,781 of record DWPV01007603.1, read on the forward strand.
GCACGTTACGCTCCGAGGACGTTCGCTGACTGAGGGCCGAGGGCGGCAGCGGCGCCTCATATCTATGTGTATTGTGTATTTTAAGACGTGTTTTTTCCCTATGAGGTACTTGTAGTCGAATATACTCTTGCTCATTCAGACAGTGGATGAAAAATTATGGTCGCTTGCAATGTCACATATTGTGTTCTTGAAATTACCTATGTCTTACCCGTCTAAAGTATTTTCCACGCTCAGTACGCCCGTGACAGATATGATAACCGCTAGGCCCGCTATGTACCATGCAGTAATATTCAATCACATTTGTAATTGGCAGATTCGTCGATATGAGTAAATTACATTATCTTTATTTAAACATTTGGTTGTCCACCACTGCCGTTATAGTTTTGACAAAGTGTGCGAAGAAATAATCATAGAATGTTATCGTTAACTATAAGTGATATATTATAACAAAAATCGAATGTAGAATCCGATGATCCAGTGAAGATACACCGGTAATTCTATGTTTCTGTCTGCGAAGATTGTCCACTTTAAGACATTATTTTATTTGTTCATCAAAAATAATCACAAATGTCATGTATTTGTTATACACTGTTCGATAGTGTAACCGTAGTATTACGGCATTAAAAATAGTATGTAAGTTTAATGTAAAGATATTGCAAGTCATATTTAAATAGTCAAAAATCAGAAAAATATTAAAGAAACTTGGTGAACTTGGAGGAAGTTTGTCAAAATAAAAATTATGTAGTAATTCTTAAATCAATGTACAAGTAACAAATCGGATCTTTTTGGGTTTTTTTTTTTCATTAAAATAAGGATAGCCATAATTAATAAAGCATTAGATAAATCAAAAATCTCCACTTAAATAATTTCCTCTAACCATAGTGATAATTGTTAGTTGAAAACTACTAAATTACTCATTATTAAGTATGTACTCTTAAATATCATTATGTACTGACATGCACATTATGTATAGGTTTAATACATCGACCGTCGCTGACGTTTTAGAAGTAGTTTTTTGTTTTTCGAGCCCGTGCGTGATTAAAATCAAGCTCCCAAGTCAAGGGTACTTTGGTAAGCGTTTCTGATTTTCTACCGACTTCAAAAAGGAGGAAGTTCTATGTTTTGCTGTATTTTTTTTGATTTGATAATGTACGTATGAGACATTGTTCTCATGAAAATGTAAAATCTTATATGGTGACAACTATCTATAATGTTCAAATCAAAAATATGTGCATAGTGGAGACTTTATTCAACTTTTATTTTCATGATAGTGTGGTTTAAGACATTACGAATCTCTCCTTACAGTCGGTGCTTGTATAAAGCTTATTTCACAGTGGCGCGGTTACTTTTGTTTGTCAAACACAGCTTAATATTGTTATATGTATTTGTGTATCGACCTTTATGTCTTAATATCTAAGTATTTATACATATTTCGTGGTGTGATAGTTTATAAAAGCACAAATATATTAGTGTTATAGGTATGTTGTGTTTAGAAAGTGTTATGTCGTTTGTATTAAATAAGTATTTATGTATCTGTATAAATGTACAGTTTAATCAGTTTATTTATGTAACTCGTCCATATAGTGGTGTGGTTAGTTGTATACACTTCACATTCATGCTTTGTGTAATAAATAATTTTAAATACTACCCCTTCAGAAATTTCAGCATATTTGGGACGTGGTCAGTTATCTACATTTGATGTGATATGTAACATTTGGGTCAATTTTTATGAACACTTTTGATATTTAAATTTGATCGTTACTTTACAATTATCTTAAATGAAATTTGCATTGCTTGAAATGTGTATGTGTGCAAGGTATGGCTAGGTGATGTCGACATGCACACATGGATACATTATTTTTGTTTCTAGACGTACGGTAATGGTAATAATAATATATAAAAATAGGTAAAGCCTCGGAATAATACACATTAAGAATAATGCACATTAAGTTTTACCATTTTCGTATACACGAAATACACACACATTAATACATGACATAAGACACAAAGTCTTTTCTTTCACAATTCTCAATTATAACAGTACGCGCGCATACAAGTTAAAAACGTGCTTTTAACATTGCATTAATGTTCCATGAGACAGTCTCCTTTTTTGGTCTAAGATCATCTGAAAATAAATAGTTTTCATTGATATATTCTCTAAGTATCTTCTCTTAATGGTTGTCTACAATAAAATATAAATAGTGGCCTTTTACTTACTGTCAGTGTTAGTCTTGTGTAGATGTAAGTCATTGTTAGAACTGAGATCATGGACTTGATCAGCCGTTGAGCTAGGGACAGTTGAAATTTGCATTTCTAGAGCAATTGCCCCCCCTTTTTCGGTCTCTAGAGGGAAACTCCCCCTAATTCCATTGACTAAGCCTGTGGCTATGATATATTTACTACGATAAAAACAAGTACCCAAAAATTTTCCGTCTGCGTTATCATGTAGTATGTTTATTGGTGTTGTGACGACACGTGCCAAATTGCATGGCGACAAGCCTTTCGGCGCAATAATTGTATATGAAAAATATTGTAAGTCATCTTTAGAGTTTTAGACGTTTCGATTTAAAAAAAATTGAAGTAAAAACCTAGTAGCATACATTTTAAGAATTAAACACTTAAAAGAGCGTAAAACCCTCTTGTTATAGATGGGCACCGGCCCGGGGACAGTGCGTGTTGCGCGGTACACGTGGGCGCGGCGGCCAGTAAGTGGCCGAGAGAGGCAGTTTTCTGTTGGCCACTTGCCATTTTATTTCGGTAGTAGGAAGAGGTTTGATTCAGTTGTTATCAGGGGTAATGTTGTTTTGGCTCCGCTCGAATATTGTCGGCTTTTAACACGCTTTTTAATGTTGTTTTATATGTGGACATATGAATATCTTTTTACATTTTTAAAGGTGTTTAATTAGCATCTTACGGACGCACGCGTTTAAAAAATTTAGAGTAAATTATAAAAAATAATTTTCTTTTCATATAATGGTAAATATTCGTAATTGTGTTATTTCGGAAATAACTTTTTGTTCGCATTTTAAATGACGATAAAATTTTAGTATCTGGAAACATGAAGAGAGTTCATCTTATAATGTTTCGACTTAAATCAATAATATTCTATGAATATTATCTAATGACATCAGTAATCTATTATTTCAGTATTTACGCAGTTTCCCAATTCATTAACGTCTATTTTTTTCTTTGCGATTTAGTTAACTGAATAAAGTAAATGTAGTTGAAGGTAATATTAAAGTTACTGTCTATAGAATACATGACTATGTTTAGTCTCTATGTGTTCAGTATTATGTGCTGTCTTCGGGACAATCTTTACTTTTGCGAGATGGTAAAGGGCTAAAAAAAGGAAAACTATTACTACGTAGCTGTGGAAAATATGTATAAGGACAGATAGACACATTTCTATCTTATTACTTGTCTTTATAGATCTTACTCTTTAATTATATACTTGATTATATGAAATATATTCTTATGTGATCTACTTGACCGCGAGTTCTTACAAAAGTTCTAAAATATGTGAAAATCCAATAAATTAGCATTTGTGCATGTTATCGAAGTGCAACTAGGACCATTCCCACTGTAAGTAGGTACCTGCGCTCATCAGTGATTCATTAATGGGTAGATATTAATTAAAATTAATCAACAATCATCAATATTATTGAATTTAATTAATTTTGTACATTTACAGTAACTTAGCAGGTATAGCATATATGAATATAATTCATTTTATAATCAACACTATAAACGCTAAATGACTGTAGGTCAACATAATTAGAAGTAATAAGTTTTAAGATAACTAGTAATATGGCTATGTAATGTGCCCTCAGTACGTGCATGGAAAACTCGCACACATCAGCTTAATCTGATAACATTATATCGCTCTTCTGACATTAACATATCACTCCAGTTTAGGCTAACACAGAATATGGTCGAAATTGGAGTAAAATTGGTGTTGGCTGCAACTAACTCTGACTACGCTAATTCTTTCTATGACTCTCACATCTATGGAATTTGTAGACAGCCGAGATCTATAGAGTCGTTGGTTCTAGTATAACATAATATAAATTATGGTGACCTCCATTGATTTCTTTTAATTTAATTGTAATTACAAAATACACGGATACATCTGAATCATTATTAGTCTGAAGGATTTGATTTTACGACGGTGTTAAAACTTTTTACTCATTCAGTGTTTAGTACTTTATAAGTTTTTTTCGTTCTCCCTTAAGCCGATTTTACACTTAATAAAGGACCCTAGTTATCAGTGTATATTTAATTAGTATATTTCCACTGTTAATTGCATTGTTGTTAAACATTAGGTGGCAAAGTTTACGTAATCGAATTGTTGTTAGATTTGCTCAATGCTGATTTGCTCAAAATTCAGGTTCAGGACCACAGAATTCATCACCAATGCTTTGATCAAGACAGAGAAACTATTTCGTCAAGTGATACTGCATGTCGTGTGAATCCTTTTACCGTTTGCGAAAAGTAACTTTGTAGAATTCTTGTATAAATTATTTTTATTATAACACCAGTATAAAGCGCTGCTGAATACTGGTATGAAAGGAGAGGTAAGACGGAGGCACTTAGGTGTGGTACTAATTTAGCTCTAATTGAAATCATCCGCGACCGACCGTCAATTGATCGCAGTTTTACGTTAGTTAACAGGAGCATGGAGTACATTTGATTCTAAGTAGCCACTGCCGCCAGTCTTACGACTGTGATTACCTTTAAATTAGACCATTAACCGCTAGAGGATCTACAACCTTCAGCCCATATAAAATACCCCGTAATCGTAAAGGTTTACGCTTAATAGTAAGGGGCTAAGCTGAAGCACGGTAATAGTATCTTTACAGTATTCCATCTTTATACAATCGCACGGAACGCAAGTTTTACATAACCGCCCCGATTTTCGTAGGCTATCGGTATGCGAACAGGCGCGAATGTGCAATAAAGACGACTGGGCGGTGTGACGGTTTCTTAAGGAATTTGTTGTTTTATTTTAAATAATAATATGGCGAAGAGCAATTGTATGTACCATACTGTGTTCTTTTGTGATTGGTTTGTTATTCAAAATCCCAAATAAAATAAGAATAGATTTTTTTATTACCTAAATCTACTAATTAACAAATAAACAAAAGCAACAGTAAAAAAACTAAAAAGAAAGTCAAGTAGATATGCAGATGTAATTAAAATATTGTAAGTGGACAGCCCATACGCGAAATCTCGCGCGGCGCGTCTGTAGATCAACTCAAGGACAGGGCCGAGTTACAATACTGTATAGATACTATTTACTGTGGCTGAAGTACATGCTTATTATTTAAAAAAGACTCCGTAAATACGAATGAGTCAAATAGAATTTATGTAAATTTTCTACTAGATAAATATTATTAACATTATTCGTTGTCCAGTTGTACCAACCGGTCATGAACTTTTTTTACGCAATAAAATTTACTCTTATGACAATGGACTAACGGTGGGTACGTATGTTCCTTAGATGATCTTTTAATATGACGCATAAAACATTGGTGATCGAATTTGCTACAAACAACCTGTAATTTGCAATAAATTTTAATGCCTCAGCAGAGCTAAATATTGTAAATAGGTATGTGTTAATATACGACGAAGATATAGTACACCAAACGCCACATAGTTTTAAAATATACGTGTATTTTTGTGAAATATAAGCTAATGTCCATTTTCATATTATTGTTTTATTCCACACTTCTTTGGTGCAAACTGCAATCCTCGAAAGGTTTATCATTATATATTATGTGTACTGCAGACCCATAAAATATTATTTCTATAGTAGAATATTAATAATTCAATACGAAGTGATTTGTTTTTACAGGCAATATTTCCTTTTAATACTATAAATATACATACTTTGATTACTAGCTTGACAACTAAAAATGATGCAGAAGTAATAGTGTAGGAAGTATATACTAACAGTATATGGTAGAAGTTTCAGATGTAAGCTATGTACTTAGTGCGGCCAGGGTAACGACGCTAAGGTTAGTGAGCTTTATTTCGCTTACAAAATTAAATAAGTATATATATTTTATTGTGTGGCGAGGTTACTTTAAGATGTTTTGTGTTTGTGTGCTGTCTTAAGGTTTATTTCCAAACTTTCTTCATTTTTTTTATTTCTTGCTGCTTCATCTTAACTCATACGCTTGTTTGAATTGCACGCTGATAAATATTTTACTTATAATTAATGAGTTTCGCTTAATTTAGAAATTGTTATAGGTATTTTTTTTATTATTATTAAAACTAGTGGTTTTTATTTGAAAATATCTTATGTTACTGCATATATGAAGCCAAATCATCTAAATTGTAAGAAAAGGCATAATATAATACGTTGTATTGATCCGTGAAAAAAAGCCCTTATTGTTAATTAAAGCATGCATAAGAATATGTTTTGGACTTGTTTTATTTGCCATTTAGGTAAAGCAAAGACTTAACAGTACGTATATTTGTTTCCAGTTGCGAGTGACAGCGAGAAGTCCGATGCAGAAGATGTCGAGCCTCTTCTCAATAATAATTCATTAGGTTGATTAGGACGTGCATATAGACAATAATAAATTATAAATAAGTAATTTGAAATGTTCATTCATTTGATGTAATTCTGTAATTAATAAAGTAATTTACTAAAATCTATATTTCCTGTTTTTTTTTCTTACTTAACCTACAGATGTCTATGGGCGGTTGTTGTCGCCTACTAGGTGGATTGTGTTCGTTTGCTGCCTACTTCAAAATTCTATTCTATTCTATTCAAAATTATAGTAGAGGTAGAAAGAATCCTACCGAAATGACGTAGATCTAACTACATTGTTCTTGTAGATATTTGTTTGACGAGGTTTACGATATTATTATTAGTATTATATTATTAAACATAAAGTGCATTTAGTTATAATTTAATGCAGGAAAGACACATTTAGTAATTAAAAACATGACGCTCGTACTTTATTTTAGTATACCTATATAATAAACATCATATTTTTAATTACAGGTAGGAACTTGAGTTTATAAATTAAAACACTTGAATTATAATTTTGACAAGAAACAGCACTTTATTGAAAACTGAAGATCGTCTTACAACAAAAGGGAATATGAAATTATCAATAATGTTCTGCAATATTGCATACAAAACGTAAACACAGATTATAAATAGATAATATGAGTGTAGTGCACAATAGACGGAGTCGCCGCAAGGGGCGCCACAGTCGTCTCTACTAAGAAAACGCTTGTCGGATGTTTACTAATAATGTGTGTTTCTGTTTACACTGGCATATATTTTGCAGAAGTGGACTGTATAACTGTGTAATGTGTCCCTTGGGAGGTGTCCTCAGAAGCGGTTATGAAAACCTTGACGGAACCGGTATGTTATTAACATAATAATAGTACAATTTCGTGACAAATCGTTTTTTCGATTTAATTGAATACGAACACGATGTTATCAGTGCGCTCTTCACAGTCATCGCGACTGTCCATAGATAATACATCTATAAAGCTATAGTCATAGTGTGAGTGAGTAATGGCAAGGGTATCCACACGTTTCAAACAAGGTCGTCCCATGCTTACCCGATTGCATCAGGAGGGTAATGTTTTTCGGGTGTATGTATGTATGTCCATATATTTGGCACGCTCTACAGCCCAAAAGGCTTGACGGATTTGAACATATAGGTATATGAGATGTCAGTGGATTCGTCTCAATTGTCATAGTGACATATAGTCGAACCAACTTTTCTGTGAAATGAAAGGAGTCGCCACCGTCGTTTCAGTGTTGCCAGTTAGCTTTGGTTT
>DWPV01007604.1:0-10589 GCA_018251915.1 Urbanus proteus proteus
CCCTAGTGTAATAAGCGATTAAAACGCATTATAATCAATTAAAAACTAGCTCGGACAAGATTAATCTACCAGGGCAACATGAGCCGCTGGTGATAAATTCCGGTTGTCTCGCCGCAACTAACTGAACGCCACATTAAGCCTCTGGTCTTCTGTAATAACTTCAGACAACATTATAGATCTATTTAAGTATGGGCGTTCACAGATATTGGTACCCCTGAAGACTAAGTTGAAACTTTCTATAAGTATGTCTCCCTTACCACATCCTTCAAAGCAGAACACGGCAATATATTATTATTGTTATGAGGCACAAAAATGGCAAAAGATAGTGCTCTCAGACTACTAATCAGAACAGATCCTACATTTTTTAAGTATTTATTAATATTAAATATATTAATCCCTATCCTTTGTTTAATGATTATAACGCATAATAATCAATTAAAAACTAGCTCGAACAAGATAGCACAGTCGATTAATCTACCAGGGCAACATGAGCCGCTGGTGATAAATTCCGGCTGTCTCGCCGCAGCTAACCGCACGCCGCATTAAGCCTCTGGTCCATTACTTTAGCGGGGAGGCTTCATTTTTGTATAACGATCTTGCTTATCTGATTGGGATGACGTTTTGGCTTAGTTTTGAATGTGATAGTAATGGATATTACGACTGTTGACTGTTGAGACTGTTAAAAATTTATATCCCATACAAGATACAGAAATCTGTGGATAGAGAAGTTGGATAATAAAATAAATCGTCTTACAATATTTCATAAATATTAAGTAATGGTTCAAAAGTGGTAGAACTATAATAGTAGTGTTAAGCACTGCTGTGTTCTGATCTGAAGGATGTGGTTAGGGAGACATACTTATCCGAGGCGTTAAAACTCAGTCTTCACAGGTAGTAACGTCAACCTTAGGTAGAATTTGATCTTATCTGAAGTTGGTTATGGAAGTCCAAGGGCGGCAGTGGTCACTTACAATCGGGTGGACTGCATGCTCGTTTGCTACTTGAAAGCAGTAAAAAACAGTAGTAATAGTACCTAATGGAAATTCATCTATTTTTAAACACCTTTGTAATTGATTTACGTATAAGTTTCCACATCAATAATCACAAGAAATAACGAGATCGCTACTAATACCGCTATATTTCATTATTATCCTTTTAACAACTAAGAACCATATTATTTCAGAAAATTAAAACATTTAAAATTAAAACAGCAAACTTGAAGCGTTGGTAGTTTCATTTTAATTAGTAAAAGACCATTACATATAAATACAAAGTACGACCTAAATAAGAATAGAGTCGTTTCGTTGTATAACTGCCTCTCCGACAGTTTTTACGAGATGTACCTAACGGCCGTCCTCCTATCTCTTGTCACATAAAGCGAGCCGACCAAATTAAAGAGGCTAGCGCTCAGGAGCGGCGGCCGTATAAATTGGTTATATTAATCTTTGTCACTTAATACCCCATAAACTTCAAGCTTGATGAATCGCTCGCCACCTGAATGAAGGAAAACGAGAAAACTGTCCAAATTGTTAATTAATAGCCACGATTGAGGTAAACTCGGCAAGGGACCGTCGGGATGCAGTAAATGATTTGTTTGGAAGACGTTTTGATTAACCCGTTGCGGGTAGATCAACAATTATTTTATGACGGTAGACTGAGAACATTGTTTGTGCGAAACATACATTGGTTGGTTGTTTAAGAAGAATGTATATTGGGCAATCCATGGAATCTTACTAGTGATATTAAATTATCTATTGTATTTTCAATAAGCGATCTACGCAATGTTACATATTACGGTCTAGGGTAAGGGGTCAGCAACATTTTGACACACACATGCCTCATATTAGTTACTTTATGTAATGGCGGGCCGCATATGGTAGTGGTCCATGTCAAATTTCAGCCAGAAAAAAATGTTCGATCAAATAATCATGATGACAAAAAAAAGGTTCTAGGAAGATCCACGGGCTTTAAAGATAAGGTCGTAGGCCTAGAGTACCGAACACTGCATCTGGTACAAAAATAATTTCAAATTATATCCTCTGATTAATTAAAGTATTAATTACACATAAATCATTAATGAAACACAAAAGGTTCATTCATATAGAATATTGCATTGAATTTGCAGTTTCAATGTCATCCACCTACGTAAACCTAATGAACTACCTTTTCATTTACCGTTACATTTTTAAAACATCTAATGATAATGATGGTGATAAATGATATAACGTTAGTGTTGCATCGCCCTAATTCTATTGCTACAAGTACATGACGTGTACATCTGTCAACGTGTGTGTGTGTTAGTGTCTAGCAATTAAGTCCGACCTCTGACCCAAATATCCGCCTCCCATCGGAACTGGGATGTCAACCGAATTAGATGTCAATTTAATCGTTGAATTTGACAGTTGAAACCCATGAGTTCACGCAAGTACCAACATACATTCACGCACACATAAATATTATTTCGTAATAGTACTTTTTAGAACTGAGCCCGTAAACTCATCTGTCTATTAATGCCTTTATGTCCATTGCTGGATACTTGTCACACACACACGACACAGAACAAAATTAGGATTTTGTAGTCTACACTCATTCTACACTCTACACTCATAGCCCCACAGTAGGCTGTGAGCCTACGAGTGTAGAAGTATGAGTGTAGAAAACGTTTTTTTTCTCTCTTTCTCTCCTCTTTCGACATCTGCTAGAATTTAGAAAATAGGATGTTCAAGACAGACACCACACGGCATAAGCTTGAAGTGTCTATGAAGATAAGAGGTCACTGATAAGTAGATCTGTTATCAGCGATGTGGACCTCTTCTTCCACCTTTCTGTCAGGTGGTTTACATGTTTGTTAACTACATCTATGTTACATTTCTGTAGTAAATTAACAAACCTAACTCCATTTTTGGAAACGTTACAATTCTATCATTTTCGAGAGTGAAGTTAACCAAGTTTCATATATTAACTACAGATTTATAACGCGAGGAGTAACCTGTCGTAGCAGCTCGTTCACATTTGTGACAAAGGTTCGTACTACAATGTTGAATAAATCAACGATGCGAATCTACAAAGGAACAAATTACGCTACAATTTCAAATCGTGAATGCCACAATACAAACACAGAGAATCCTAATTTTATTCTGATTGTAAAGTATACCAATTGTAAAGATTTTTTATTATAGTTTTGCAAGTGAGTCAAGAGATGTTGCTGTACCACAAGGGTCAATTTCGAGAACAGCGACATCTACCGGATTCAAAAGTATACTTGAACTAACCATGAAATTTAATTTATAGCACAGTGTGACCTAAGCCCGCACTTTACGCACGCCTTTCCGCGTGCGAGCGGACTTATGTCACGCGTACTATACAATAAAATACGATACTAGTGACCTAAGTTGCTAACTATGCACGGCGTTTATCACTCTCGCTTTGCTCGGGCGCTAACTTCACGCCGTGCAGTAATAGGTAACTTAGATCACCCGTATCGTAATGTACTATAATATTAACGGACACGATGGCTCGTGTTTTGTGCGTTTAACGTATAAATATATGTATCTAGTCACACCATCTATATCAAAGTAGGCTTAACCTACATGAAGCCAACTAATTTAATCTTCATGGGTTTTTTCTATATTGAAGAAGTAGTTAACGAATATGCAGCCCATCTGCCACAATCTTGGAGACAAGGGAGACATACTTATCCGAGGCGTTTCAGCAACCTCAAGGGTAGCAACGCATCTGTGGTCAACCTCAGATAGGACCTTGACCTTATAGATCTGGGGTTGGTTACAGATGTCCATAGGCGGCAGTCCATTATCATTAAGTGGACTGGCAACCGATGCTACGTAAATAACAACGTAAAGGACTTATTTTCACTCATTATGATAGGAGACTCCATATTGAAAATGAAGAAATGAAAAATATCAGGTTAATGAAAATACTTCAAAAATTGCACACTTAGATTCTGAAACACCATGATTAAGAACCGCAGACAAGTGACTTAATCACGCTCCCAACATCGTGAAAGTTTAAGCAACTTTCTAGGAATTATGCTAAATAATTGGAAGTTTAAGCAGTTTTGAAGGGTCACAGTTCATCTGTGGACCTAATAAGATTACATGCCCCCGTGGTATTGGTTTTTGCTCAGCCCTCCCCTGTAATCCGATTTGCTGTTTCGTGTTTGTTTTCATATTCTCGGGACAAACTTGTAAGTTTATTGTTGTTTCAATTTGCGAATAGTTTTACCGTGTTTGTTAGCTTCTGTTTTATTATGAGCTTGGCTCTAAGCAACTTCAAAGGATTTTCTTATTGGTAGTTTGCCATGTATTTTATTTGTATGTACATTGATTACTTTAAGTTTTAAGACTAGGTGGATATTTGCTTTATTTGAGAGTGGATATTAACAATAGCGCCACCTAAAAATCTTTAAAAATTGGCAAATTTAATGGGGATCGACCAAAGAGGTATCACTGCACTACATATTTTTAACGTGATTCGCTATGATATGGATGAAGGATATGCATGTCATCCCGGTTTACATATGAAGTGATCATTAACTTATTAATTTTCTTAAGGGGCAACGCATCTGCAATCGGATCTAAGTAGAACTTTTGTGGCGGCAATGACCACACACAATCAAGTTAACGTGAAACGTTTAATATTTCCATTTTGTAAAATACTGAAACACATAAAAATATAATGCGAATGCATTCAAAATTCTAGATATTAAACAAGAAAGCAACCTTTGCCAAAAAGAACTCTAGTTGTATGTTATTTTGCACCGTATTATTAACAGAATTTGCATAATCGATGATTATATGAACTAATAACCCAAAATACACATTTAGATATCGCATCATCGGGTGTTACAAGGCGGGCTCATAATTACTGCGGGGCGCAACCGCGGCTTTGTTTGCGGAACAATGCCACTAAAACCGCCTCCGTATTGTTATACCGCGTTAGTGATGTTACGTTGTTACCGCGTAACAATGCGTAATTTGTATTGGGAGATAAGTGGTTATATCAGCTCTGTGGAGATCTTATTGACAGATATTGACTTTCGATAGAATAACAGCGGTTCTAAATAAAATGTTATCATTTAAAATCACTGCATAGTATAAAACAAAGTCGCTTTCTCTGACCCTATATCCCTATGTATGCTTAAATCTTTGAAACTACGCAACGGATTTTGATGCGGTTTTTTTAAGATAGAGTGATTAAAGAGGAAGGTTTATATGTATAATAACATCAGTTTATTCTGTAGTACATTTAGTATCAGCATTGCACCCGTGCGGAGCCGGGGCGGGTCGCTAGTAATATATAAGTGAAATTTGAATAAAATCCCTTATTTTTAGGTTTGCTGTACGATTGCCACATAACCTCAAGTTCTAATACTATCTTTTCCAGATTTTATTACATGTGTTCATTGCTAGCTATTATCACTTACTATCATAATATATGATTTTAACGTACTCGATAAATAGATATTCATGTAAATATGCAGGAATAAAGTAAATATTGAACGAGTGTATCAGTGTCATTGAGTTATGACCACTTATATTAATGAACCGTTAATAAAATATAGGCAGTGCACACTTTATTAAATATACGATTAATATGAGTAACCGCCGACAAATTAACATATGATACGTAAATATTAATGAATAATTAACGTAACAATATTAATTGTTAAATTAAATTATAATTTTACGTTCTGGTGACGACCACGAAGCCGCAACCACATGTAAAGCTCATATTTCTAAATTTTATCATCGCAACGCATTCATTGCTGGTTTTAATATGGCAATATTTTCAAATTTAGTGGCTCATGGCGTTATAAATATGCGTTTCGCAAATTTGGGGAAAGATAACGCCAGCGAGCGCTGACGTCATGCGTTAACATTATTTATTGAGCGTCCTGCAGGTGTTTTTCATAAATTTAAATAATTTATTTCTTATTTAGCGATGTAGGATGTTAATTCACTGGTGAATGGCGCTATAAATATGCGTACTGCGTTTTTGGTGGAAGATAACGTCAACATTCGCTGACGCCATGCGTTGCTCATATTTATTAGCGGATCCTGCAGTTTTCACAACAGCGAGTTAATATTTTGGGGTAATATTAAAATTAAGTGTTGGATAGCATTATTTTTATTATCCTTTCTGTTTGTAGCGAAAAATAATGTCACCAATACTTAATGTTTACAATGTATGTAGCTTGTAATTGTTTACTTATAAGTTGGTACCGTATAAATTGTGCATTCTATTCTTATTTTAACCATTAGTAATTAGTATTTTAATAGCGTTTGGTATTTTACTACTTTACTGCACTAATTAGTATACATACTAATACTAGTATACATGTAGTATATGTATGTATGTATTATTGTATGATGGCACCCTATTTTTCTTGAGTGCCTATATAATAAAAGTGTAGTTCTTACCAATGCCGGCCATAATATGCTATTTATAAAACAACACTGAAGTATTTTTAAATCAACTTCGCTTTAGACTTGATTAAAAATTAAGATTTCAACCGCTGCAGGGTTATTACGGCCAAGATTTGTATTGCGTTGATTTTAATGGGCTATTGTGACAACAACAATGCCGAGGAAATATGCTTAATCTCATTGTAGGGTGCATTTTAACAAGAAAGCTAAGGAATCTGTGAAAAAAGCAAATATTTTTCACTTTTTTACGGTCTAAAGTCGAACGTTGAAAGGTTTTTTTACATAGCGTTGATAAGTGAATACAGGTAACTTAATTACCGTAATACCGATAACGGATATGTTCACTTCGACTCAACGCCTGGGATAAGTGTGTCTCCCTTACCACACCTCTTAATCCAAAATACACTCTAATACCAGCTGAGCTTATTGCGGCTGTTATTGAATATGATGGTTTGTGGTTTCGATGAAGGGGCATAAATGTGTAGCAGTTATGCCCCTTCATCGAAACCACAAACCATCTTCCGAGAATACAAATCATCCACACATCAACCCTTAAATATAAGTAACAACGTATAACTAAAACTCACCTAAACGACAACGTAGTGAGCGGTCGGTACGACTTATGGCTGTTGGCATCAGCCATCGGCGTTCCCCAGAAGTCATTCAAAAACAGCTGCTTAATCGAATTCGTGCCGATGACGTCACCGTTCGTCACGATCGCCGGGATGTCGTCATGCACGAACTCGCCATTCAAACTATTCACGTAACTTAACACTGCTGTCGCCGTCACCATCACGTATATCGCGATATCACTGTTACACTTTGATACACTGGTGTGCTCTTCGCGGACGGTGGGTAGCGAGCGACGCTTCATCTTCGGGCTCGTTCGTGGCGTTTTGATCGTCACATTTCTAAATCTGCACATTTGTTTGATGGTTTGAAGCGTAACTGTAACAAGGAAAGTATTGGTTATAAATTTTTAAGGTGGTAGAACCCCATGTAGTTCGTTCTTATAACAGCAGTGGTCAGCGCTGCTGTGTTCTGGCTTGAAGGGTGTGGTCAGGGAGACAGACTTATCCGAGGTATTCCATCTCAGTCCTCAGGGGTAACAACGCACCTGTGATCATATCTAGGGTTGATTACAAATGTCCATGGGCGGCAGTGGCCACTTACCATCAGATGGACTGCTAGCTCGTTTGCTACTCACATGTTATAAAAAATGAAGTACAAGTAATATAAGTAAATGATGAACAATCTACATTATATTAAATGATAATAATGATATACGTAACACATAGAAAGTATACATACATCCCAATCATGTTATATGGTTTGTCACGCTTATAACGGATATGTCATATCTTTTTATGACCTATAAAAGTAGTAAAAGATCTACCTAACATTATTAGACGTATATATGACATCTGCCTTCATAACCAATAAATGTTCTACTTGACATTAATAGATGGATTTATTCTTCTGAGGGATAACTTCGGACGCCTCATGTACATTGGACTTTTATTATACTAATATCTTATCCGTACATTAGATACATGCTATGTATACTATATTAATAAGAGTATTAATATAGTATACATATCATGTATCTACATATTTACCTATGCGATAAGGCATGTATAAAGTAGAGACTTTATACATGCCTTATCGCATAGGAAATATGTCTGTAGATTCTCAAAAGTTAAAATTTTTAGCCTGCAATGTACATGTAACATCAAATCCACCATCAAGACTTCAAAAGTGACATTAAATTGCTTCAACCACGCTTTCTTTATCTACATACTTCATTTTCATTCGTGAATTCAGTTTGCATGCACTTTGATCCCAACTATAACGTTAACTTAGTCACATCCATTGTTCGAGCAAGCATTTACAGGTTTATAGGTCAAGTTGACGCGGCTAATAGGCGCTCCTTCGAGCAATCGGTAAGCTCGCGATTGAGTAAACAATTGCTTAGTAAAGTTTCTAATCAAGATGGAGTTAGCGTTTCTGTTTCTTGTATTTGAATTTAAATTTCACTACATAGTTAACTAAGTAAATTCTACTTTTGATAGACGTAAATTGAATGTAGGTCAAATTTCAACAATCACCATATTGTGAAAATACCTACTATCAAAGAGACAGGCCTCTTGATAGCGAGTACTTACTTTGTCTTCGAATTTGAGACGTATTTGAGACCCTAAGTATAAAACCGCGTATGCACTACTTGCTTTAAGGGGTAACTTTTTGCATGTTTTCATGTGCTTATGTATATCATAACAGTCCAAATTCACTTCAGACAGTTTATTTTTAGGTGTTGCGAACTAATGGTTCATATAGTTTACACAGCAATAACAATTGATAAATACATTCTATGCGCGTAGCTACAGCAAGCATTTACAGGTTTATAGGCCAAGTTGACGCGGCTAATAGGCGCTCCTTCGAGCAAGCGCTAAGCTTTGCGATTGAGTAAACAATTGCTTAGCAAAGTTTATATGAACTTCTAATCAAGATGGAGTTAGCTCTTCTGTTTCTTGTATTTGAATTTAAATTTTAGTTACTTAGTTAACTAAGTAACTTATGTTTTTGATAAACGTTAATTTTACAAGCTCGTATGTAGCTCTTTTCTTTCTCATCTTAAGTTTTACATAAGTAATTAGACATTGTAAAAAAGAGACATTCTTGATGGAACGCTTTACCTATGACAATTTGCAAATCTTAAGATGTCACTAATTCATCCCTGGCCTTATGGACAAACCATTTGCATCGTTTAATTTATCCATGGCATAAAAATCACCTCAGAAAGTTTCTTCGAGATGTCGCATATACGAATATGTGAAAAAAGGTAAGGAAAAGTATAAAAGAATAAAACGTGCCAATCATAGATAAATAAACGTGCGATCATAGATAAAGGAAAAAAAGAATCAATACTGTATTTTTATTTGTTAAAATATACGGTACGACACGTAGTGTTTTTTTTTCTCTTCCTATGATTCTTGTCACTAAATGCCGTATCAAATAATGTAATGATTCTACGCGTTCATAAATATAGTTTATACAGTAATAACAACTTATAGTAACCAGTGCGCGTTACCCGAAGAATTCACAAGTTATAGGTCAAGTTGAAGTGGCTAATAGGCGTTCCTTCGAGCAAACATATTTTACGATTGAGTAAACAATTACTTACTGAATGTTTCTATAGACTTCTCAAGATACTGTTACTAGAATTTCTACTATTTCCTTTGTTTTGTAAGTCCCTTACGCTTACCTACATCAGGTAAAAATCGGTCTTCTACTTAGCTGAGGTAATCTTCTAAACGCCTGGACGGCCACCCTCGCGAAAGACCGGGATTTCAGTTAATTTAAATATTTATTCATATTTACTTTTAAAACGCGGGTAAAAAGCGGCGATCAGCTAGTGTTTTTAATATTAGTGTAGATTAAATTAACTGTACTTATACCATTTAATTCAAAACGGTAGAATTCGAGTTTGAATAGTTAGTGTAATTATTCTCAATAAGGAGTTTTTCATTTTCCTATATATTAATAGATGATAGAATAATATGTTGTCTTAAAATTTAAATAAAGTACAATATACATTTAAAATGCATAATTTTGTTATTTACATTCTTCCACTCTTATCATATGACATATTTTACAGAGTATACAAATTTTACATATATATTCCAGTTTTAAAATATGTCCCGAATAGCAAGAGCCAAGGCAAGAGCAACATAAATTCCTAGAATATGTTCTAAGAAAACAAGTTGTAGTAGAACAAAGTACACACGGTCGTGCAAACATTGTTCATTCCGCTCCAACGGGCCGGTAGCTGAGTGATAGTCTCGAGTGAAGCAATAACAATCACATTCACAATCTCAATCGACTTGCTCACTATTGCATTGTGCCGTTCATAGTTGCTTTTGAACGTATGGACGCCTCTTTATTGGAACATTTTTGACTTCTCGAACAATTATTTATTTGTCTTTTCATATTTTTTGAAATATGGACATGCGGTTTATTTATAATCCTAATTATTATAAATGCGAATGTCCGATTATTTGTTTGTTTGTTTGTGACGTCTTCACGCGTTAACGACTAAACCGATCGTTATGAAATTTTGCACACACATTGCCGGGGGTCTGG
>DWPV01007605.1:0-10589 GCA_018251915.1 Urbanus proteus proteus
CAGACAGACAGACAGACAGACAGACAGACAGACAGACAGAGTTACTTTCGCATTTATAATATTAGTAGGGATAAATTTCAGAAATGTTAGTCAGTGGGAGTAGTGGGAGATTAGTTAAAGTACGTATTTCCATATTTGACGCTCATAAAGGAAGGAGGACACCATTATCGAAAATCAATGATTCGTCTTTCATTACAACGAACATCTGAGGCTATTTATATACTCGAAGGCCGTATCTCTTGAGGCAAATATACAACAGAAATTTTTGGATGAAAATATTAATTTCACAACGTTGAATATTCATGAAGTCAAGAAATTTATTACGATGTCGATACATTCAAATTAAGCTTTTGTTTCAAAAGCAATAACGTTATTTGTAGCTGGTTTTATGAAAACTCTCTTGACTTCTGCTTGATCAGACAATCTGTCCATCTATTTACATGAAATATGCTCTTCTAATCTAATATAATATTGTATGCTATGCCCAAAAGTTTCACTCCGGCTTTTCAGTAATTAGCACATAATCAAAATAGTAAAATTTTATAACTTAAGTAACATTTATCTATTTCGTCCGTCATCGTTCTTGTGCATTAGCTTGCTTCATCTCAAATATACTTTAAAATAAAATAGTCCCTGTACATCCACTCCGGGGGAAGCTAAAAGGGTATCCAACTCAATTATATCTGACGTCAGGCGTCGTCTCCTGGACTTAATATTGTTTCAGGTTTGGAAACTACTTACTACCTACAGACTTTATAGCGCTAACTGTTAAGTTAACACGTCTTCGTTGTGCAGTGTAAGATTCTAATAGGGCAGCTAACTGTATCGAAGCTTTTAAAAGTAAGTACTTGTTTACAAAAATAATAACTCGCAAGTGTACACTGTCTCTTGTAAACATATGTAATCATGGACAGGATTAAATAACTACATATTTGTGAGTGATTTCTATCTGTGAACAGTGAGTATAACGGATGCTTCGATGAGGACTTTGTCATACCACAAACTAGGTTATAGTAGCGTTTGCCGCTGTTGTTACATGGTAATCATAGTATGGCAGTAGTACCTACGCAGGTTTTCCATCATCCAGTGTTCTATTATGATTAAACTTTAGTAATAATAAGTAATAAAAATACCAGTAACATCATTTTAAACAAATCGAACAATAAGGTAAAATGTCTTCGACTAAATGCGGGTTTCTTTTCTTTAATGCACTTAATCGCATTTAAAATTAATAACTATAATCGCCCATGTTTAAAAATATAAATTTATTATATGTTAGCAAGCTTAACACGAGGCAAAAGGGTATCTAACTCAATTACAGCTGACGTCAGCGTTGTCATCGATTCGCCGTTCGCTCCTAACAAAGTTACAGGATTGGAACTACCCACATACCAGTTGTAAAGCTTTTACTCTGAAAACTAACTATGCGGTTTGTAAATGTTTGCACAAAACTTTATTACAGTTTTACGTTATAACAGAACTGCCTATATTTGTTCTTTTTAAGTTTACGCAATTCGAATTAGTGTAAAGTCTTTGATTAATAGCATCATTTAGTCGTATTGCAATCACAAAGATTATCAAAAAGCTTCCTAAATCGTAAGCCCAATATATGAAAAGTCTTCGCAATTTAACTGTAGAAATATTATCAGCATGTCGATTATAATATTATTATAATTATCTTTACATATGTGCATATCCAAATGCATGTTAAAATATATGTGAAAGGATTGAAAGATGATTTACAAGTTTCAATCGATTCTTGGACCCGTCCACAATTTTATCCCAAACAAACGTGCGTAAATCTAGTCGAACGGGATAATCCACCGGTTTTTATCGTGAAGTAGAACTCGAGCTTGCATCACGAGGAGCTTAGAGCGCATCTAATTGAGTTATGTCTGACGTCATACGCCGCCCACTATCCGGAGAACCCTCGAGTAAGTTTCCCCGCTCATTGCTCAACCAATATCCAATTTATATTATTTGATGTTAGTGAAAAATAAAATTTACTTACGGTATTAATTACAATGCTTTTTAATATTTCTTATCGGTTTGTGAGTTCATCGAATTTAATAGGTTTAATGGTTTTACCTTTTTTATACGTTGGTATTTTCCAAATAAAAAACGAAATATATTTGTTTGAAAATACGATTTTTCTTATAAGCTGATCATTTAAAAATATCCTGTTATTTCAGCTAATGGTTTTAACACTCCAAATTATATTTTCTTTTCGTATAAATCAAAAGGAACGGAGTAAAATACCTTCTTACATTATTTTGACAAAGTTAAATACGACATACGTTTTACAAGAGATTTTCGACAAAATTCGTGATTTAAAGAGATAAATCAAGTACTTCACACCATTTATACACAATTCAATAGACTCCCCATAAGTTATTTCCGTAAAAAGGGTACAAATATTTAAATATCTACTCATCACCTTCACTAACATCTTTAAGACAGAAAAATCATAAAATGGGGGAGAGGGGGTAAATTTTCTCAAGACTCCCGCCGAGACGTACTTTTTATTTTATCATTTTTTTCTTATTCAGTTTATCATTTGATTAGTTTATAAAATACCTTAGACATACAGTAACCCTGACTTCATGTATGATCTCCTTGAGTGGCTTGAAAATATGTCTTAAATGAGGAGTCTATCTCGTACCTTCATCCGTGTACACTGTACAAGAAATATGGCAGTCAATTACAATTCATGCAGTGAGTTAGCCTGATTCGGGCAGCGTAATTTATTACGACGCCAGATGTTACCCGTCTGAATGCACAACCAATTTGTAAAAATGAAGTTGAAAAAGTAAATTTTCCTACATAATCAGTTATTTTTGAACTTCTGCTACGATGCATATTTTATTTTCCTGTATTTAAGAAGACAGGTGTTTTTGAACATACACATGTGTTCTGGGTTCGATGCCCAGTAAGGTGTTTCAAGTTTTGGTATTTTTCTCCGAAGGACCTCATGTGGTACTTAGGGTGTGGACTGCAGAGTGGCAGTGGCAGTACACCAATCGTGTTATTTACGGCCATACGAATGGTACAATATTTTTAAACTGCTTATATTAATTAGGTGAAAAATGCAGCGGTAAAATGTCAATAATTTAAATGAAACATACGATATTAAGCGTTGTTCAAGTGTGGCGGGTTGTTCATTTTGATTACAGACGTAAAACGAAACGTGTTTACGGTAATCATATGAACGTAAGCTTTTAATTAGTAGGTTGTTGAATCGGCTCTACCTACTTACACGTGGCGGAAAATTCAAAGTCTACAATTGTGTGCTGTTGAACAAAATTGAATACTTCCTTACAAAGTCCGTTTAAATGACTGAGGTAACTTCGAATTCAGCGTTTAATTACGCCCATCTCTTATAGACATGTTCTGTGAAATACATATATTCTAACGTGACAGCGTAATACGAGTAATGTTTTACTCATATTAAATTAGTATGCCGTTAAATTAGCATACCGTCAACGTTATCGTAAGAAGTCTAGGGTATTTTATGTCCATGGACAGTAACTCCAATAGGTCTAAAGCCTTACTTTAAGCCAGTCACAGATTGGCCGCTCCTAACCTGTACGGCGGGATGCCTCGTCTTCATTTCCTTCAAACCAGAAAATAGCATACTTGTCAGTACAATGTACAGCTGTAGTTATTATAAAACCATCTAATATATCACACGTCAGAACTATAATACATTTATGAAACAGCCACCAACTCGACGCTGCGCCAGCGTCAAGTTAGGTTTTCACTTATGTATTTTGATAACGCATAAACGCGTTAACGCGAACGCTTTTTTTAAAAGGGATCCACTAGTAGAACTTATGATATTTGTCAACCGCCTCTATCGATGAATATGACTTAACTAGTCAAATTTATTCTATCTTTATTGTTCTATATTACTATTGTCGACCCGCGTGGCAGAGCAGTCACCATACAGGTCTAACGTGCAGTGGGTCCTGGGTTCAATTCCCGGCTAGACAGATATCCGAAGATGAGTTTAAATTTTCTGTTCTGGGTCTGGGTGGTTGTGTATTCGTGTTTCGTATTTTTTGTGTCCATGGTACCTACCCACGAAAGAAGAAATACTGTGGGGCTATGAGTGTAGGAAGCGTCTTTAACGCGTTTATTTGACAGGTGGGCTCTACGTCGAGCTCAGCGACGAATTGACACTTCAGTGAGTTACCCCCCAGAGAAGATCGAATCTATTGTGAATTAAGATCTTACACTCAAGGAAAACCGTCCCAACTCACCCATCTGAACCCACTTCATATTTCAAGATCCACCGCGACATCGGCGAACATTTGTTTAATCTGCGATAGCAATTTATCCACGTCCCAGTTGATACGCGAAATGATTAATTATCGACGATCTGGGTCGAACGTGACCGCCCCAATAATCCCGGTACCCTTAAGCAAATACAACCTCTAATATCATACTTAACTAAATAAACGCGGGCCAAAATTGTCTGGAGTGTGTCGTGAGACGTCAAGATATTTTGGATCTACGATTTCATTGGAGTAATTAGGGAAAACGAACTGAAATGACGACTCCATAACGTAAATTGTCCTTAATTTTAAAAATCATAGAGATAGTATTGCAAATAAATTGTCTCTCTTCTTCAGACTTCCTAGTTTTCGTTACATAGTGTCTGGATCTTTCTTGAACTTCTGATTTTCGAAGCTTGTTTTATCCACAAGAGAACTTTTAATCTACTTAGCGAACTTCAAGATAAAACCAATCAATACACTAGTCCAGATAGATTAGTTAGATAGATTAGAAAACTAAAAGTACCCAACTTCCTTTAAACAGTAGAATTAGTAATTTAGCTATTTGGTTCACATGACAGCATATTTATGCGTTTAATATAAAAACAATAAATGTAAGAGTTTGGCGACCCGCGTCGCGGAACGGTTACCATACCGGTTTGACGCGCAATGGGTCCCGAGTTCGATTCCCGGCCAGCAGACATCTAAGAAATGAATTTGATTACTGTTCTGGGTCTGGGTGTTTGTGTATGTGTGTCTCCATGGCACCCACGACATAGGGAAAAATCCTTCTTTGGGGCTGTTAGTGTAGAAAGCGTTTAAAAAGAGTGTTCATATTTTAATACTTCTTATACTTGTGTATCTACTATGTAATTGCGAACAAGTCTTAGACAATATCGGAACTCTGATCATAATTGGTCCAACAAACAAGGCCCGAACTTGTTTGTTTTAGTGCCTGAGTGCCGCCAAGATATTTTAAGACTATCTACTTCAAGTTATAAAGCAATTAGGGTGAGCGATCGTGAGTGACATCCCTACGGCGCAAACTGTCCCTAATTCGGAAATTATAAAGATTGAAGATATTTCAGAACCTCGCTGGAAACTCCACTTGAATTATTGAAAGTAATCTCTTAGTAGTTAGTCCCTTTTTCCTCTTTTCAATCATACTTATTCTTCAGACATGTCCCAGATACTAAGAGAGCCGTGGCCAGCTGTGGGACTTTTATATACAGTCGTTAAAACTAATATAGCATAGTGTTGGTAATTTTCGGTACGTAAACGTAAGATACGTAGAATAAGATGCACATTTCTGTTTTAATCAAGTGTTAAAATTAATAACCACGTAGTTTAATAGTTTATTGGTCATATTTCCCTGTCAGTAAAGTTTTTCTGATACCTATGCTTTATTAACCTGTTAATTTTCAAGATTGATTCTTTTTTCAAATTTTAAACTAAGCACAAACGGATGTGCAATATAGGTGTTGGAGTAGACGTAGTAATAGGGTTCTTCTATACGGAACCTTAACCAACCGAAACGCGAATCCGGTTGCATGCACACACGTAGGCGTTTTGCTAGTACGTATTTATAGACGTGAATCTGATCCTAAAATTGGAATCAGTTCGAAAACCAATCTACATGACGTCAATCATACACTGATTTTATAAACTATGAATAACTTATTTGTACAGTAAAAATAAACGAGGATAGTACCGAATCATACAAAATTTACTGTTAAATGTTTTTTGAGTGAACTTTTACATTTGCAAACTGAAAGTATACCCACAATTCAAACAAGAGAGTAATTCACTAAGGAAAGCGCCACCAACTAGACACTGCGCCAGAAGAGTTAGGATTTCACTTCTTTTGCTAACGCATAAACGCGAACGTTATTTTAAGAAAACGGAATCAGCTATGTAGTAAAATTAATGACATTCTTTAAATAAATAAAATTCTTTAACCGTCTCGACCACCAATATGACTTAACTTGTAAAAATTAAAAGTTAATGTTTGACAGGCGACTTTAGTAATCTGCCCCCATATTTTATCTTTTCTTCTACCTCATCTACTAAACTATGTAACGACGTCAATTTATTTGAATATAAATTGACATGGGTAATATATCTGTAATTATATATTAAACCTGGTTAACTGCATCCTGGGAAACGATACAATTTCTATATGCGGCATATTTACATGATATACAGTTAACCAAGTTTGATATTTAACTACAGTTATAACACTTGACAATAGATATAATAGACAGGCAATAGACACGGATAGTTAATTTAATCTAATACATAACGCGCTGAAGACTTACAAGTTTATCTGCACCTGTTTTATATGGCTTATCTCGTTAAATAGCTGTGTCAAACGTTGCTGTTTTCTGCTCATGAAAATACAACTAATTTTTAAAGGGAAGTTATAGCTATGCTACGTTGGTTGGTTCACCTAATCTTATCATTTTTTACATGATCGAATTAGCTAAAAACTATGCAGTCCATCTGATGATAAGTGGCCACCGCCGCTAATGGACATCTGTAATCAACCCCAGATAAGACAGTCCTACCTAAAGTCGGCCACATATGAGTTGCTACTCGTAAGGACTAAGTTGGAACGCCTCGGATCAGTTTGTCTCCTTTACCACACCCTTCAAACCAGAACACAGCAGCGCAGAACACTACTGTTATTAGGCAGAAATAGGAGTAGCGGTGGCTCGTCTATAAAACAGGTATGCTCATTTGCTTTTTTATTAAACGAATGTTTATAAGCAATTTATGTGAAAACAGAAAGGAGTAAAAGCTTTAGTAAAAGCTGTTTAAATCCAACCGAGGAAAACGTTCATTTGATGTAACAACGAACCAAACCTTTATAGGGATATAGGGAAGTGTTATTATCCTCATAAAGAAACACATTCTACCAAAAAATACAGCCTCAAAAACATAAATGTTTTTAAAGCCTGTGTTTTTTGGTAATAAATGTATGTGTAATATTGTACAATGTTAATAATAACATTTCTTGTAACGTTTTTTTTAGTTCGCTTTTCAGGTTCGAAATAAAATTCGTTACGTAAAATATTGGGAACAACATTATACCTATTTTTCCTTTTTTTACTTACTTTTGATTAAATGACACACTATCAGTATATTTGTATCAAGAACCCAATAAATAAGATACTGGTTCCAACGAAGCATCTATCAGAAATAAACATAATTGTAAATCAGTTTTTTTGCTGTCTATAAACATGTCAATTTTTTAACTAAATATTAAAGTGTGCAAACAACGAAATAGCTACCTATCAAAACCTCTCCACAAGTCAACTGCTGCCAACTCTTCGCGATGGCGAAAACCTGATAAGCTTTCGGCAAATCTCTCCCTACTTCTGATCTCTTCCTTGTTAAGATTCCCGCAACGTGTCTCTTAGGGGGCAACACAAACGAGTAACGCTGTAAAGGTCCACCGCACGATGGGGATTAGCGACGGGCTCGGAATAACCGAACAAACGTGTCATGTGGCCCTTAACGCGACCTCCATCCGAATGAAATTAATTAATACACGCATTTGAGTTTAATTAAAAGTCGCAGCGTAACTTTGGCAGCCGCTAAAACAGTTTTTTCATGCTGTGTAATTTATAACTGATGTAAGAATAAAATAAATCGATATGTTCATAGAATCTCTTCTAGTAGACTTCTTTTAGTAGCAACCGTTCAGGCAGTCCATCTGATGGTAAGTGGCCATTGCCACCCATGGACACTAGTAATCGATCCCAGATAATATTAACAAGAACCTTTTTCATCTTCAAATCCTGATCCTGTCTAATCTAATAAAATACACGAAACAACAACACACGAAATGGAAAACAAATTATTGTTGTTGCATGGACGAGATTTCACAACAAATGGTCAGTAAAAGTTTCACTCTCAATACTTTAAAACTCTTAGTTTGGGTATTTTCGATTTAGATTAGTAGGTCAATAAATTGTAAACGAATCGTACATTGAACCAACATAGAAAGATGCAAAATGTAAACGTTACAATGTTTACACGCGCACCAATTTGGGCTTCCTCGAACCGACGGGAGGTCAATGCCGATAAAATAAAGCCACCTAGCAACAATCCACGAATACCTACCTACGTACACCGAGAGAGACGTAACCGCATGGACAAATATTTATAGGTATACAAAATCTGCATGAAATCCGAAAATACGAGACATTCTCAAGTTTAAAGAGTTACTTTCATATTGAAATATGTTTTTATTACTAACTTACTATTTTTATATTATATTTCAAAATATAAAAAAAATACTTGTAGTATGCTTGTAGTCGTAAAACTCGGAAAGTCGACGGACTGCCTTTTTTTAAGCAGCGTTAAACTAATATTTTACTAGCTGAAACGCATGACTTCGCACGCTCAGACTACAATACGTAAGAATCTACATTGCACCCTTGCGATGCTGGAACGACTCAATAGTAGTACACATAGATCTTCCTCTTGAATGACTCTATTCATTAATTAAAATCGCATTAATATCCGTAACATATTTTAAAAGATACAAGCATACATATGGCGGAAAGCGAGATTTTTATATGATGTACAAATACCTAAGAGAATGGCTGTTTTTATGTTTGGGACTTAACAAATGACTATATCCATTATCTACATATAACGCCTGTATAGTCGAAAGGGCAATAGTACTCGTATTGTAGTTCTATGGTCTGAACTACACGGGTTATCTCTATGTTTCGACTTCCTGTGTGTACAGCGGCATGAGATAAAAGGTATTGTGCAAAAATTGTACACATTTTGTTTTGTTTGCAGGCAACAGCGCCGGTGAATTTCAGAGTTTAGTGTTTTGAATTCAGTTTACGCTGTCATGTTTCGATACGGTTATTGAATAATATTCGCTTTTAAGGTTTTTATATAGACAGATAAATATGAATATATGTAGGTAGGTATATAACTACGATAAAATAATTCTCCCTGCGTGTTCGCCGTGTCATCTTTTGACATTATGTAATAATGTCCACTAATTTTCCTCTAGTTATTTTCTTAGTAAAATATAAACAAGTAACATAACTACGCTCAATTTCTTGTGATCCATCTTGCAAGTTAAGGCACCCTTGTAGGCGCTGGTATTATAAAAACAAATAAGTTTTAAGTGATTAAGGTAAATCTTACAAAACAAATTCTCTAAATAATCAGTAAAAGAACTAAGTTCGAGATCCTTTTCATTAACAGAATCTTATTTGTAATTTATTTTGCGGTCTGCCATTGACTTACAGGAAGCAGCTTTATTACTAATTCTCTTCTCGTTTCTGCTTGTAAACTCCGAGCTTATACCTTTTGTTCTACACTGTAATTCGTTTTCATGCTTCCTCACTAGAAACGATACAGAACTACCCGTTAGTTCTTACAATAGAAAGACAAATAAGCTTCCTCTAATCAGGCGTACGGCTACCGTGTGGGATTTCCAATGATTTCGTACATTTGTGTGTGTTAGTGGCTTTTCCTTTACGATTTAAGACACGCTGTTGCAGGAAAATGTAGCTAATAAAATGTGGGTGTGTGGGATTTTTTAATGATTAAATGTGCATATATTATACATCGGCTTGAATTAGTTTACATAATTTTTGCTTAGTGTAAATACCGTAAAAACACATTTTTTGAATAACGGATAAGAGAATCCAGATTTATTTTAAACCAAAAATATGGTTTCTTAATTTTTTATAATTTTGTGGAAGTAGCAAACGAGCTTGCTGTCCATCAGATGGTAAGTGACCACCGTCACTCACGCACATCTGTATTCAATCCCAGATAAGGTAAGACTTATCTGAGGTCACATATATGTCGCTATCGTGTCATCATGTTTAGGTTCTAGGTCTTTTTAAAGCCTGGCTAAAAGTAATATTAAAATTAACTCAATAATTTTGAGTTGCTTGACTTGCTGATATTTGAATTGACAGTAAATTGACGAGGGAAACGTAAAGGTAACGGCCAATTTGCCGTAACAATTGGAATGTCACGTAAAATCGACATGCGTACACATTGAATGTATAATTTAACACGATTTATATATATTGTGATTGGTTTCGACGTTATGTTTTTACATACACACATATACGTACATACACACACAACTCACACGATGTGCGAATTTGTAGAGTTTACACACATTTTTGTTTTAGATCTATAATACTTCTTAGATCTATGAAGCGCGCATAGTCCTGCGGGTTGCGTAGATCTTAACCGATCTACAAAGTTAAGCAACGTTGGGCGCGGTCGGCAGACGGATGGGTTTCCGTTCCGTGCTTC
>DWPV01007606.1:0-10588 GCA_018251915.1 Urbanus proteus proteus
GTCCTTGTCTTGTGTGTTGTCCATGGCACCCACGACACAGGAGAAAATCCTACTGTGGGGCTATGAGTGTGAAGTGAAGTGAAGTGTTATTTGATTATATCTGACTTTGTGTTGACACGATGATGTACCTACGTCAATTTCAGAGATATTACAATGCAAAAACTAAGTTGGCAATGCTTTACATTTTTGGGGGAAAATCTACGAGTATCCAGAGACACATTTTATGACTGAATTGATTCAAATGCCGTAAAGAAAAGGTACAAAACACCTAGAGACTGCAAATATTAAAAAAAAACCTCTGACACGTATTACGCGTGTTGTTATGTACCACACAAAGATAGTAATAGGAGCCGCATGGAAACAATCCTTGGATGCGTCTTTAAATCCCAGCGGAGTCGTAACATATGGATGTCAGGCCGTCGGCTTCAGTAAGTGGGTCAAACCTGTACAGCAAGCGCCGGAGCCGTGGCAACGAACAAATACCTAGACGTATTTGTAACGATACTAAGGCGTTACTACTTATGGCAGGCAACAAAAATAAAATGCTTCAAGGAGCTGTCAAAAGCTTTAGGAATAATTGTTGGTCTAGGTTAAAAGTTGTATGAGTTAGGTGACAAATGTCGACATGCATAGAAGTTTTACTTCAACGCACGTAAAGAATATTCAAAAAGTAACTAAACAGTCTTATGTAGCATATTATGCAGCGGTAGGTTCTACCTACTGCATTATATCTTAACCAAATATTTGTCAATACCATATACTACAAAGAGGTACAGAGTTTTTTCACAGACTATATTCTAATATCCCAAACTAATTCTTAGACTGCGCAATTCAATATGTACGAAAATCGTCCCAATAAGGAAATTCCGTAAATGTAATATAGGTGATATTGAGGCGCGTAATATAATATTAATATTAATATAGTAAGATGTCGCCCAGGATGACAAAGATTTAGGTCGCATAACACTAGCATTATTACTACGACGAGAGAATCCAGTTTGCGTACCAACCGCTAATGTTCGTGTAACAAGATTTTTGTTTATCAGTGATTGTTTGATACACCCAGAACATACGTGTATTTTAGAACATATTACCTAGATATTATAATGTACATTCACAATTTATAATTTTTCACAGATGATATTGGTCTGCCATTGATCACATACCATTGCACAGTTAAAATATAACTTTCGCATTCTAATACCTGCGTTTTCTCCCCTAGTAATTTTAGATAAAGCCATCTAAACATTTACAGTAAGTTAATCATGAATTGTATCAGTAGGTTTAACACTAATTATAGAAACGTGGTTAGTTCTCAACATAATTATGACTACTGTATTTACAATTTCAAAAGTTTTCATAATGTTTCCTATTGTTCAAGTAGTGAGCGGAAATCCTTTATTGTTGTGTGTGTACCTAGTGTTATTAGCTGATTTACGTAAAGTCATGGAAACTGTGTCGTGGGACGCATATTGTATAAACTACAGATTACACGACGAATAGACGTCGATTAGATGCTGATTTATAGCTGTATTCTAAGCAGTCAATGTTACTGCAATTTGAGAAACAATCCAATATGTACCAAATAGGTACCTAATATCTGTACTATGCTAAACTTCAAAGTTATGTATAACTTTTGTATGTCGCGATTGATTGACTTATAAAAATAATCACCATTTTATATCTGCTGGACTCCATAAATGATAGCTACTATATTATAGCTACCACCTAAACATAGATACCATAGCTCTCACTAACCAGTATTGATTAGAGCAATAATTGTGTTCTAGGCCTCCACCATCCATCGAAAAAGGTGCAAATCGAGCCATCTTCCAAATTCGACGAAACATTGGCAACTTTTCTAAAATTGCAAATGTCCATAGTCGACGGTGACTACTTTTCATAAGGTTAACTATCTGCTTCATATTTGCGTAAATTACACAAAAGATACAGGAGACGAACATCCGAGAAACATAAATAAATAATAGGGTTACTATGGGCACTGCACTACAAATTCACTAGGACTTCATCGTATCTATTTCAGTATCATAATGACTTATAAAGTGGCTCTCTATTGTTCGAGTGCTCTGTCTCCGAGGCGTTTCTCGTTATGATTAGTTATTCAGTTTCTTTTGCGCACAGTTCATTGTTCCGTTATATAAATAGAGAATTACTACACGGGATTGCCAAGTGATGTCCTTTCACGGTTTTTGCGTTAGACAAAAGACAATTGTTTACAAATAGCGGGTTACAAGGCAACTCTCGCTAGTAAGGAACAGGTTTGAGACAATATTTATTTTTCTAGGTATCGAGTATTTTATTTTAATCTATTTTTAATAAAGACAAATCATAAAGAAGTCTCCAATTATAGAGATTTATAAACAATGGTACGAGTATTATATCTGGTGTTAAAAGAATTAGAGATAAAGAAACTTCTATCGTACCTACTACTTATGTACCTAACTAGGCTTTATAAGTTTTATGGAATAATTCAGGTAAACAAATTACCTACTACTATAAAAGGCAAGTAGGTACCTAGGTAGGTACATAGTGAATCTTGAAATAACACGAATTGGCATTGAAGTTTCCAGATTAGGAACCCTTTGTCCATCACAATGCCGACGTGGGTCACGGACGCAAACTCGGCAAAAATGACACGCAGATTAACCTTATTTAGAAGACAGCTTGCTTCGGTCGGCATCACAAATACAATGGCATGAATCATTCCTCTCTCACAATGTAATTCCAGGACACTTCAGTAATAATGATCACTATCCAACCACCGTTCGTTAGAACTCATGATTATGGTTTAATTAACTTTTTGACCAGGCAGATGAAATAAAATATCTTGATAAAAAATATTTATTAAACCGAAATTGTAGAAATAGATATAACCAATCCGATAATACACATTGCTCAATTAATAAGTAAAACCTAATGCATTTCCAATTTTCTAAAATGTAAATAAACCCGATCTCATCAGCGTGGCTGCCGTAAAAGTCAAGCATGAATTAATCGCACCTAAGATATCCATGAAATAAATAATGTAATAAATTAACAAGAATACCATCAACCACGATTACAATTGCCATTGAAGTATAAACTCAGATACCTCGTTACTGTATAATTTACAAAATATGGAACATTGAACGCCATCTGTTGGGGAGTAGTGGCAATACTTACATGCTCGCAACGCGTCGAGAGATGGCGGTAGTGTTGCAGCTGTGCCTCCCTGCATTGCCGCCAGGGCGGCGTAAGATTCGCGATCACACGGTAACTCATCACTGTATTTTCTTTTCTTGTTTATTAAAGATTTCCACATTTTAAATTTTAGTCTCTTCTCTTTTTGTAGACTCATTTACATTTCTTTTATTTCACTCATGTTTGTATACACTTAATAGAAAAAAGTCAAGTTGTGTTGATATCGCATCGCACGTAATACACTCGAATTGTACAAATTTTGGGTACTGGCATCACATTGCAGCGGATTATACTATAGCTCGGTTGAGTAACACATAAGTAGATGTCGTCAATTGGCATATAAATCACCGGCCACTAGTCCAACGGGAAGACAACAAGACGTAACGATATTCAATGGTTATAGGGGCACTGCCCTTCAGGATAGCACTTACGTAGTCTCGGCCGTTCACAACTTAGAGTTGACGAAAATAAATGTTGCGATGTGTTTCACGCCGTTACTTGAAATATAACGTTGCTTAGATTTTATTTAAATGAAGATAAATTAACGTAAACGTGCACATTATCTATTTTAATAACTTACATAATATATTATAATCTTTGTCTATCATTGCATTTCGTTGATATAACCTAAAGATAAACAATGATTGCTAATCCTATCTTACGACGTGCGCGTCACGGTATTTCATAAAGATGAAACAGTTATGTTTAGAGCTACGCGGCGATTCATCATTTCATCTCGCGTGTACAAAGATAGCGATTCACATGCTTCATTAAGTTACTAAATGATAAATTGGAAAGGCATTTCATCTGCAATTTCAGTAATAATTCAGTTACCAGCAGTGTTCATTTTAAATTAATAAATATACGCGTAGTTGGCCTCTATTAAACAACTGCCTATTTACAAACTTATTATAATTATGAGGAAATATATAATGAAACAGCTGTAATCAGACAGAATAATTGTTGACCGACTGACGTTGATATACATACTATAATTGTTGTAAACAGCTAACTCATATCAGTGCAACCATGCACTAGTATAATATGTGTTTAACATAGGTTTAATGTTGTGAAATCGGACCCAATGGTTAGTGAATCGTGACTCTTTGTAAAATAAATCACAGGTGTGCTATGTTTTTCCAATCTTACAACAATATAAGTACCTATCTAGAGCTAAGTGGCGGTCTGTGAAACTACAACGATAACCGTGGTAAATGAGAATACAGGATCAAAAGAAAAATAAAAATATATACTGCATTTAAAATACCAAATGATTGTGACTGTGTTTTAAACTATCTAAGTGCTTTTTATAAGCGGAGTCACAGCAGCCTTCCTATTCCACGGTGTACAAATCCATAGACATTTATGTTTTATTGCTTTGTTTCCAATTGACAATAAATATTTCCACAATGCCTCCTATAAAATTTAGTTATATGAATAGGTTCTTTATCCAAAATTTCCTTATTATTAAGCTATTTAGAAGTACCTATTGTAACGTATATTATATCCGGCAGACCCTGGAGCAAAGCCAAGAACGAATTATTCATTAAAATCAGCGATAACATTTTTTTCTCAGTATTATTGCGGGGACAGCTGCCTTCAGCCCGAAATATCTCATTAAGTTAATTATAAAACATTCGCGGAATAATTAATTTTGAGCGTTTATTGTATAAGTAAACAATAAGTGTGAATATCTATGTTTGCAGGTGATTGTTGTTACAACAATGATGAGAAGACCTCGGAAATATATTTGAACGTGATATATTTTTAGATTAACGTTTTACGTAAGGACTCAACATGGATTATCGTAGTTTAAAAGAATAAAGTGAAACTGATTCTTAAACGAGCGACAAAAGAGTGCTAAAACTTTCTCGCAACTCAAACAAACAGGTGAATTAAGAAAATATTATTTTTTGTTCACACTCAAAGCTGAATTGTAACGGCCGTTGTAGGCTCGTTATAAACAATTGCGAGATGCGTCGTTGCAAAACATTAGATTGTAAAAAGCTTTTAGCATCTCCATTGTTCTGGCAAGTGCTTGCGCCAAATCTAGTATGCACACGTCACAGCGACGGCGAACACAATGGCGCAAATTATACAGTGATTCAACGGTGAGTACCCTTCAACACTTCAGAAACACTGCACAGTTGTTACTTGAGCACTAATGTGTAACCCTGTGCTAACGGCATCCTCCATAAACAAAAACATTGAACTAAAACAATTGCTATGACGCACTTTAAACGTTCAGACGAATGTATCGCATCATCTATCTGACGCATAAGGGCGCCAAAGTTTCCTAGTTTTCCACAAATCTATAAATAATTATGCAGCCGCGGTAAATGGTGATCAATCCCGTATTCATCAATATTGTGTGTCTAATACACATAATTCAAGTATAGGTCACAAAAATCAAAAGTAAATGAATTGATACAGATGATAATCAATAATTGATACAGATAAATAACAAAATGTGCCCCTGCACCTATTTTAAAACCTATACCTACGTGGTACCTACGTTAGACAAAAGGATTGAACAAATATTTTTTTCGACCATGAAATTCATACTATAACAATACCTATAGATGTAATTTAGCTCCATAGCCTATTATTAAATTTAAGATATGCATGTATAGATATACATTTATAATTATAGTGTTTAGTTAGTGTTGTATCCACGATAATACTAACTATTACTCATCTTCTCGCCTTCGCAAAGGTGATTTACCAATCGACCTACGCATACTACGTAGTTTGTTCAATATAGGTACTCAGGTTAAATTACTAAATGTAGACACAACTTACTTAATATCAAATTAACAGAAGTGTTCATATATTATATTTTTACCTAACCTAAACCAGTCCGATATAAGTCCACAATGAAAAAAATGTACCAAGTTAAATCATGTATTAATGAAGCATGTTATGTTATGTTAATAGGTATATGTTTTAATTAAGATGTAGGAAGCACGGTTTTATTCAATAAGATTTTATTTTAAAACACATTACACAGTCTTTAAAAAAGTTAAACATTTGTACGTGGGCGGAGCACATAAAAATTACCTATTTATCATAATACAACAGCCGTTTCATATAAAAAATCTATACTACATTAACATATAACTTTTATTCGCTGATATCACCCAAAAAAGACAATGCAAACTTTCCATAATAGGTATAAAGGTACATTAATTAATTGAATGATCAATCTTTCGCGGATACTATGTCCTTCACATTAACTTTGATCCCCCATGCCACCATGGCGCGCAGGACACGACAGGTGGCCGAGTGCCAACTCCATTGTTTACACCATTACCGAACGTTTAATGGCCGCGCACGCCATAAACTATAAATAAGGCTGTGTAACAGTTCATTGTGAGCTTAGGAACCCAACACCGACACCGGACGAACAAATTGACGTATTCCATTCGTAGACATATAACACTTAGAGAAGGGAAAACAGTCTTAAATGTGTCCATCGAAAAAAAGAGTAAGCAAATTAGGCTACCTAGTCCAATGAACTGATTAGACAAAGATAAGTATAGTTTTCGTCATCTTCAGTCTTTTATTTGTTAGTCACTCGCACTGATAGACCTGTCTATGGCTCTACTCTAAGTATAACAACTCTATGATTCCATTACATCATTTTCTATTTTATTGGGGAAAGCGTTGCTTGGGAACGCGTGCCAGAAAATGCATTTCACACACTAAGATTAGACGCTTCCGCTGATGCAAGGTTAATCGTTCTAAACTACATCTAAGATCACAGGCAATCGCCCAGCGTTCAGCGATGCAAATACGAAACGGTCACAGCATGTTAATACACTTGAGATACAACATTGTTGACAATGCTTTTCTATACTAGTAAAAGAATCAGCATTTCCCTGCTACGGCAGCCCAAAAATTATTTAACAAGGAACGCAATGCATTTTTTTATTGTTGGAAGTAGCAAACGAGCATTCAGCCCATCTGATGGTAAGTGGCCACGGCCGCCCATGGACATCTGTAATCAACCTCAGATAAGATCACAGTCCTACCTGAGGTCGACCACAGATGCGTTGCTACTCCTGAGGACTAAGTTGGAACGCGTCGGATAAGTATGTCTCCCTAACCACACCCTTCAAATCAGAACACAGCAGCGTTACGCTGCTGTTCTAAGGCAGATATAGGTGATCGCTGTTTTCGACTACAGAATCGAATAAGTTATCAGACCTCAAGCGTCAAGGTGTGGCGGTGGTACCGCCGGAGTCGAACTACATAAAGTTCTACCACCTTTAATTGCTAAGTAGGAAGAAAAACTAACATCCCACTCGTCCGAAAACTCATAGGCTGTATGCGAAAGTAAAAACCAATGACCCGGGAAATTTAACTGAACAATACAACCTACTACCGACAATAACAATGAACAGAGGCACAAAAGTTTGTTAATACCGGGAGTCGATTCTGAAACCGTTGACACAATAGCAGTGTGACACTAATACTGTCCTAGGCCAAGTGATATATTATGTTATGGAATCACCTTTAAGCATGTTATTAATAAACATATATAAAACAAAAAGCTTTAAATGTCACATGACCACACCCAAGACTTACGGCATTTGACCTCGAGATATTTTGACAAAAACTAACATAAAAACATAGCGATCGTTGAAGCTTGAATGGAATTCAAAACTTCAACAGTTATGTAAATTAATTGTTGATAATTGTAAAGTACGATAGTATTGTATAATACAGCGTATATTACGCTAGTGCGATGAAATAATCACAAGCGTAACATCTTCAATTGCGGTGTGGAATAGAAAACCTATTTACTAGAATCGGTAACTAAACGATTGGCATTGACTGATTACAGACAATTCACTACAAAAAATAACGAAGGTAATGATTTATTCTCATAAATTAAGAGATTCGTGACTCTACATTTATAGAGTTTTACATTAAATCGATGAAGTACTTACAACGAAATTTATAATAAAATTTAATATTATAAGAAAGCAATAAACTTCACGTAACTACCTGTTAATAGGTACCTACTAACCGATATTTTACAGTATCTGAACATTTATGTGATTATTTTATTTATTTAAACGTCACCTAACATCTGTGCCAACACGATTGCTTATGAACAAATAACATAAAATTACAAAACATAAATAAACTATAAACCTAATGTAAAATAACATAAAAGATGTAACGTAAACTTTAATGTGCAAAATTAAATCGAATAAAATATAATCTGCAGAAAATGTAACGTGTGATTTCACATGTATAAATAATCCGCGTCATCTGATCGTATGTTCTCTTCTTATTTTAATTTGATCATTACATCAATAGCAAATAACATCAATGTATATCACAAGATATACATACATTGACGCAACATTACAACGCTAGAATGTTAATCCGCGAGTCTAATCAAGTAATAATAGACGCCGGAGCCTCCATTCACATCGTCTTGCTGAACACGTGCCTCTCGATGTTGGTACTGGCTTAATGAAATAACACAATGAAAACACTGAGAACACTCGAAACACATGTGAACTGTATGTATAAATCGTCTACGGTTATTTTGATGTATATGTTTGTCGTTAAAACATAACGGCTCTTTTGAAACAGAGATAACTGAAACGTTATAGATGGAAACAAGGAAAGCAAAACTGAATCTAAAGTGACATTTAAAAGGACTAAAGGTTTACTACTTTATGTACCTACTCTAAAACTGTACTCACGTAAGATTAGGCTACATATTTAGTAATAACAGGGCAGACTGCTATTACTAAACATGTCAAATCCTTGCCAGATTATATTAACCTAAAGCTTTCTACACTGTTAGACCCGCACTAGATTTATTAAGTAGCATAAAGACGAATGCACGAAAACCCAGACCCAGAACACAAATTTAAATTCATTATTTAGGTAATTTTGTTATTACTGCATTATAATTGTTACACACTTATTAAATAATAATCTTATAGACCTTTAATTTTAGAATACTAAAATAATTTTGAACAGTGAATTAATACTAACAATATTTTGTAAGCGTATTTCATTTTACGCAAAAATACTCAAAGTGGTTAAATAGCTGTGTAGCAGGTAACTCTTACCAAACACAGCCGGGACACCTATTTTTAGCCAACCTCCATTAACTATTTAAGCCCGTTTGCAAGTTACTGTGGAATATAGTGGTCTAACTTTAGCGACTGCAATGAAATACCGCTTTCAAAGGCTTTATAAATGCAGGTATTCATTTGTTTAAACAATTTTAAATGTAACTTTTGCTCTCTTATCCTATTAAAGACTATCAATATTTATAATGATACAATACTCTTGCGGCATTCTAGTGTTAGTGAATGTACATAACTACGCATTTTTAAGTAAAAATTAAATGCAAAATGTTAACGCAATAAATATGAAACTAAATAGAATATTTTATAACACAACGGCATTTATGTATTATGTCAGTTAAAATACATTTACATAATGTTATTGATACAACGATCTTACTTAAAAAGCGACTATTTTTCCGATTAAGGCGCGGCTTGCTCACTGTGTCTATCTCATTTAGATTAAGCGCCAATTTATTTCAATTTGATGACCGAGATTCACTTGTTCAAACAGACTAAATAAGGAAGCCTGCTCTCGTGTTTAGTGCCGGCACCGCGACCTCGGCTTCATTATCTTTACACCGACACCACTTAGTTGTATTATTATAATTAACAAAGCAACGCAAATCCATTTTAAACAAGTGTTCCGTGCTGTTTTAATATGAATTGAAAAAAATGTTTAAGATATGATTTCCGTCTTCCTGTGTAACTTGGATTTTCACTCCGATCACATGCATGGTAGACACGGTGTTGATTGCCAAAAGTATCCATTAGGGGAATCGTATGTCCACCAGTGCACCTCAAAAGGGTGGAAAAATCGTTATAAACTAACTATACATTTATGTGTAGTTCCATATTACTATCAAATTCATTCTATCTAAACTAGAAAATTCGTAAATTTTATTAGGTAGTTTGATTTTGCTAAAAATTAAAATTAGCGCTACTAAATTAAACAGTAAGTAATAGCTATACAGTAGTGTTAGTATATGGGTGACGTGCGAAGCACACATATGTTAACCACATTAACAGTACTTATATTTATAAATAAACAGTACTTATGGACCATACTTAAACATCCATGAACAGAGAAAAAGTTATGTTAAACTAGCTGATCCCCGCGGTTTCACCGCGTTAAAAGTAAAAAGGAATACTTATCTAAACATAGGTAACATCCCGCGCTCCCCTGAGGAGGCCCGCATGCGGGTGGCCAGCGCGTTAATGCTTTTTTCGAAAATTAAAGTAGCCTATGTTACGCCTTAGACCTTCAGCTATCTGCCAGTTAAAGT